>PVJH01013228.1:0-61298 GCA_004026705.1 Nesogale talazaci
AAAACACTCCCTCTTTCCCTACCTATATATGCCCTACCCTTTTTAATAAAGTTAGACCTTGACAAAGAATTGCTTGGTCTCGTTCTCCTTTCTCGCCCATTCTCTCCTCAGGTTTGGGGTCCCCTCGCCTCTCCACGAATAACTGGTGGTCTCCCGGCGGGCCGGGGGGCCGCAGTTTACTTCTTGACTAACTGTAACTGTATTCTCCACCTGAACTATAACTATCTACTTGTTTTCTGCCACACTGTAATCTGACTCAAGTAAATTCCTACTTTCTTTCCTCCCTACTCCAAATAATGACTTCTTACTGGCCCTGCTTCCCAGGTTCTAAGCTCAAGACGCTAATAATGCAGGAAACTCTGATGTGGGGTTGTGTAACTGGGTCGCAGCATTTCTCCTAGCACGTGGGATTAAGTCCCTTTAGGGTTTCCTCCTGGGGAAATCTCAATTTGCAGTGAAACTAGAACAGATAGCCCAAAAGAGCAGCACTGAACCTAGAGCGATTTGGTACATTCTCGATTCGCTTGTGAGTGGAAATCACAAATAAGTGGGGTTCAGGACAAACCCTAGTTCCCATATACTAATTTCAGGACTCCTCCTCCAAGTCCGCTTCACCTTACCTTCCTCTTTTCTGGTCTGGCAGCAGGCGCATGCAGGCATGAGTCTTGACTAGACACCATTTTCGTCCTCTCTACAATACTTATATTTTTATGAGGATAGATATATATTGAATTAAGTACTTTGGACTCACAACAATGGGTGGGTGAATGCATGATTTTTAGTGCAGAAAAATTAAAAAGTGACTGCTTATAGAGTCAGAAAAAATTCTTAGTATTGACACTTATTATCTTAGTAGCCTAAGCACTTTCTCTCATATGTAAAGTTAAAAAAATGATACCTAAAACTAGATTGTTATGAACATCAGTTCAGATGATGTATATAAAACATCTAGTACATCTACAAACTCAGGCATCTTAATCTCTTTATAAAATATAAAAATGGATTAATATAAATAAGACATAGCATGCTGTAATTGAGATAATTTCATCCATTTTTCTTTTTTTTATTAATTCAGTTGAAGAAAGTCTTCAAGCCATATCTGTTTCTTTTTACTTATTTATTTGTACTAACAATGTTCTATAATTACGCCCTCGGTTTTAGAGACAGAATTAGCAATAGAGTTCATGGACGTTGCAAATCAGGCATTCAGATGAATGTTTCTTTTTTAATTTTGAACTTTTTTTTTTTTCCTTTGGGCATCACTGCTCTCCGGTGGTGGGAGTAGGAGGCCCAGCCCCACTTCTGGAAATGAACCTCTGTCCCAGTGGGCCGCAGTCCCGCGCGCAACCACTACGCCACCGGGGCTCAGCCCCAGATGAATGTTTCTTCTGAATTATTTCAAATGGTAATTCAAATATGCACAGTTTGGGAATTATTCATTTCTTTGTATCAGTCAAATTCTTCTTATTAAGGCGCATCACTGATTTTCTTTATTTCTGAAAGAATTAACACAGTGTTAATCACACCAAAAATTATTAGCTTGATTTTTAAAAATCGAAACTGGTGAAATGCTAAAACTAATTGAGTTGGCTACATATTCAGTTTGGTACTTCTGTTTATAAAGCAGTTTCTGAATGTTCTGGAGCATTTATCTTAAAAAATAAATAGAGAAACTATCATGTTTGTCATTTAGAAATTCTTTCAGTGTATGGTAAGATACTAATGACTAGACATAGTAAGGCCTCAAAACATAAATGTAGTATTGGTGACTGAGAATTAGCAATTGTAATGTTATTTGAAATGTCAGTCATTTTTTTAACTTCAGGTTTGTACTGTTCATGATTGCTCTTGGAGAGGAGACTAGATCACCATTCAAATTCAGAGGAGCTCCCTTCTGCCTGATGTTCAAGGCCATTTGTGGCAAGTGATATTTTAACAGGTTTCTCCGTCCCCTGACTGAGAGTCAGAGACACCTTCACTTTTAACTCCTCTAAATATGACTAGGAATCTTTGGGTTTGTACACTCTGTGTACTGTCAAGGTCACCTATATTTAGTATTCTTTATTAAGAAGTGGTTTGCTGTTGCTTGCTATTGTCCAATTATTTCTGACTCATAGTTACTCTATGTACAAGAGACAGTGCTTTTAATATTTTTTATTATGCATTCTTTCTAATTAGGGGACTATACTGTACATTTATATTCTTGTTTATGATATGTTTCAAGGTTAAATTATTTAGTTAAAATTATGAAAATTGCTTGGTGGCTTATTAATCTTTTACTAATTCATAAAAATTTGATTGATAATATAACCCACTATCACACCATGTATATACAGTACAATTTTGGATGGTTTTTCATGATTTATTTTATATTCTTTTGTCATTTTATTTCTGAAGTTAGAACAAATTTCAAATAACAGTTTATATCTAGAAAACATTACATAAACATATTTCAATTTCCAATCAAATTATATCTATTCATAACTCCCCATTATCCATGACTCTTGCAAAAATGTTTGAAAGCATCAGAAAAATATGGTGAGCATGTCAATTTTATAGAACTAGATGTTACTTCAGAGCACACAATAGCATTCAAAAAGGCTTTAAGGGATTTTTGAAGTTTAAAACATGGAATTAAAATAAAATGGAATTTTTCCATGAACTTTTTGAACTCATTTCATGCATTACAATCCACCCACTTTTGCCAAAACATATTTAGTATTCAAATGTGATGAGATAATTTCTATATCAAATTTAATCAAAAATTCTTCAAAGATAACTAGTATATTATAAACAGGATTCTTCTGGGAGGGCAGGTAGGGCTTAGCATTCACTTCTTTTTAAAAATTTTAATTTTTTAATCATTTTATTGGGAGTATATACAACTCATCACAATCCATACAGCCACCAATTGTGTCAAGCACATTTGTACATTTTCTGCCATCATTTTCAAAACATTATTTTTCTACTTCAGTCCTTGGTCTCAACTTCTCATTTTTTCCCTTCTTCCCCTACCCTCCTTCCCTCATGAACCCATGTGTGTCAGACAGGGTTCTTCTGGAGAAATAAAATTCAGGACACTAGTAATGCCTTTTTATATGTTTATATACTGAGAAAGATATCTAAGATAAAAAGATAACAAGTTAACTATAAGGCAATACAGATTGCTCGGTGCAACTCACTTAAGATATATATAATAAAAAGAGAAAGTTAACTATAAAGCAATACAAATTGCTCAGTGCAACTCATTTGCGTGAGGCAACTACAAGACTAGCAGTGCTTCAATTCTTGAGGGCTGCTGAATAGTCCTCTGTAGAGCAATCCAGGCTATCTGGTTACAGGCCGCAAACAGCAGAGCAACAATCACCAACAGTCACCAACTGTCTCCAACAGTCAGCCAGATAACAGAGTCCAACAGTCCCCAGCTCAAGAGATGTATATCCCAGAAGCATGGCGAAGTAGTGCTTGAAGGATCCTCAACTCACAGTGACACAGTCCACGATTAGGTGTCCCACAGGTAGTGTTGCTTGAAGGTCGAGGCACAGGACCAACAAGGCCGCTCTCTAGTCCGAAGATCAGGAAACAACAACAGAGAGAGAGGGGGCGGGACTTGCGAAGCACTTCCTGTATCTGCCCTTCAATTCATCCTGCGTGTTCATTGGCTGTTCCGTCACAACAGATCCACCAATCTTCTGTGGCCATGTTGGCATAACAAACCTACCCATCACACCATGATAAGTTATACATTATTTTTTCATGTCTCACATGGAATGATGTCTCCCTTCACCTACTTTTCTGTTGTCCATCCCCCCGGGAGGGGGTTAAAGGTACATCATTTCGATCAGTTCTCCTTTTATCACCCAACTTCCCCTTCCCTTCCTGGTATGTCTGCTCTTAAGAAGTTTATCCATGCTGGATTCCCCGCGTTTCCAGCTCTTATCTCTATCCAGGTACATGATCTGGTCTAACCAGATGTGTAAAGTAGAATTGGGTTCATGCTGGTGGATGGGGGAAGAAGTATTAAAAAACTAGAGGAAAGTTGTATATTTCATTAATGTTATATTGCATCCTGACTGGGTCATCTCCTCTCCATGACCCTTCTGTAAGGGATGTCCAGTTGCCTACACACACTGCCTTTCATTCACACTGATATGATTTTTCATTCTGGGTCTCTTATGCCTGATACCTGTTCCCATCAATGTCTCATGATCACAGAGGCTGTGTGCTTCTTCCATAGACTTTGTTGCTTCTCAGCAACATGGCCACTTGTTTATCTTTAAGCCATTAAGACTTCAGATGCTATATCTTTTTTTGGGGGGAGGGGGGAATCACTGCCCTCTGGTGGTGGGAGTAGGAGGCCCAACCTTGTTGCTGGATTTGAACCTCCAACCCAGTGGGCCGCAGTCCCGTGCACAACCATGACACCAGTGGGGCTCAACCCCAGATGCTATATCTTTTGATAGCCAAGCACCATCAGTTTTCTTTACCACATTTCTTATGCACCCTTTTTTCTTCAGCAATCGTGTCAGGAAGGTGAACTTCATGAAATTCCAGGTTAATAGAACAAAGTGTTCTTGTGTTGAGGGAGTACTTGAGCAGCCACCCAATGTCCACCTGTGTCATAATACTAAACCTATAAATTTTGTATATGTATCATTTTCACCATCATTATTTATAAATACATACACATGTGCATGTATAATCAACTGTACCATCAGAACTCTTTTATTAAAACCATTATCGGCTGAGCCCCGGTGGCGTAGTGGTTGTGCGCGGGACTGCGGCCCACTGGGACGGAGGTTCAATTCCAGCAGTGAGGCTGGGCCTCCTACTCCCACCACCGGAGAGCAGTGATGCCAAAAAAAAAAACAAAAAAAAAACCATTATCATAGGAATATGAACATGCAGAATTAAAAATGAATTTAGGATTTATTTAGGTATCCATCCTAATAATTGATCAGATGTTATTTGTAGGTATAAGAAAGTATACATGGTTGTTGCCTTTTAATTTTTTGGGGGGAGGGCATCACTGCCCTCTGGTGGTGGGAGTAGAAGGCCCAGCCTTGCTGCTGGATTTGAACCTCCAACCCAGTGGGCCGCAGTCCCAAGCGCAACAACTACGCCACCAGGGCTTAGACCCTGACTTTTAATTTTTTTACGCATCCATTCTCTCTTTTCAAACTGGTATATCACCCCAGTGTGATAACCCAGCTTTATAACATTATTTGAATAGTTATGATTTTAAGAAACCTACTGTGTTAAAAAAAAGTGACTGACAATATATTTAAGGACTATAATCCAGAAGTATCTCTTATAATATGCACCTAATATGCCACATTGGTCCAAGTTTCTGGGTATAGTCTGGGGACACAGTGCCACATGAATACTTTCCAAAAGTGTGGAAACGTCACTAGGCTTAATGGACTCCATCTCAAACACTCCTGTAACCTGAGGACTTAAGACTGCTATGTCCTAATATTTGAAGAAGCAGGAGACGCCTATACAAAGATTATTGAACTGTTGAAAGAGAAACATTGACTTAGTACATCAATGCCTTACTTGCTGTACAGGAATAAATGTTATCCCAGCAGACCTGTGATTGACATGGTTAGTGAATATTATAATAATTTAGTATATAGTAAATAGCATCCAACATGTAAGGATTTATTGTGTTCAGGAGAATAATTTAGATAATGTGATATGTAGTTGGCCTACACTGGTCCAATATCCCTCCATGACAGGGTCTTAAAAATTAGTATCAGGGGCTAATCAATGGCATTATTAACAGAAGACTCTTATACTCCCAGGAAATGACTGATAAGATTCTCTACCATAAATTAGCAAGGTGTTTTCTAAGGGAAGCCAAAGTTCTTTTCCTGGTGGGCAATACAGTTTATTAAACCTGTAACTTTGGTAAAAATCGGGAAAAATGTGTGTTTGGTAAGTTATTTTTGCAGCTAACTAAGCTTATTAAAAGTTTGTTCCGATTTTTGAATCATCTTGAGTATGGTAAAAAGCAATTGGTTAGCTTTCCCACTTTTCTGAGAGCTGACAACCTAAATCTACATAACAATGACCCAGCAAGTTTCACTGATTGGGAACCAAAAAAGTTCCCCCATCTTGGTTTTAATGTTTTAAAATCTATATTATTATAGAAGGTGGAGAAGATAATTATGTCACAAAGTATATCTAGTCACCTTAACAATTTTTTTTCTTTATTAAAAATTTGCAACAAAATAAGGGCAGCTAAATGTGTGTTCACGCCTACAGAGAAAGTTGATCCTGAAAAATCTGAGGAGAACGGAAATTGTGTTTAAGATCCAGGTTCAATAATCACTTAGAGAAAGGCATATAAATTGATATTCTCGCAGAACAAAGCTGATGGACTCTCCTTAGGAGAATACAACCGCGTTTGGAGAAGGAAGATGAAAAACACAGAAGAGATGGAGAAATCCCTTAACCACAATTCTATTTCCAGGTTGCTGACATCCCAAAGGGAGGGACTCTCTTTGTTAATATGTTCACAGGTAAAGGAGATAGTGGAGTTCAAGCCACCCAGCAAGGTCCAGAAGAGAGGAGAGAAGCTGACCTGTAATCTGATCACTGAAGTAATCCCAAACTTCAAGATCTCCCAGAATCCAGAGAAAGAAAATTGCTGCCTGCTGAGATGCTTCTTCCTTCGCTGATGAGGTCTAGAGGACATTCTGGAACTCTATCATAAGTGAACATTTTATACAAAAGTGACTGAACTATTTCTGCAAACTATTCTTTTGTTAAAAGATCAAGATTTTTGACTTAGTAATTGATGATAAATGTGATTGGAATGTAACTGATCTCAGTGTAATCCTGGACCTGTGTAATGTGACTATGCCTAATTGTCATGTGCTTAGGGGACATTTGCAAGGATCCAAGGGAAACATTTCATTAGATATTGATCATATTGCATGCTTGAGATTTGATTAGAAAATATTTGCAATGGATTAATGAAAACATTTCAGGAGATGTGATTCAGCTAAGAAATAAGATAATATTCTATACATTCAGAGGCTAGCTTGAGGCTTCTAGGACTAATATTAACTATTGGTGAATGGCATGGGAAAATTAGATCCCCAAGCGTGGATTCAAACTGTTTCTCATAGCCTGAGTTCCTGCCTTGCTGTGCTGCTCATAATCATAAGGTTTGCTTCCATAGAAAGCTAAGGCTGTGTTAAGGAAAATTATAGGCATCTGTGACGCTTCTAGACTTCATGCTTAGAGCCAACTCTGTGGGGAGTGGTGAAAAGAGAAGAGAGTGTTAAGGGAGAAGAGAGTGTTAAAGGACTAGTCCATTTTTCTCACTGGAAGCCTCGCAATTTAGGTTTCAGCATGGAGGGGGACCTCTACATTCATGAGTCTAGGAGGTAAGACCTAATCACATTCTCATATTGCCCTCCTCTTTTCCTCAGTGCTGTCATGAAGTTGTCTGCTAGCCCATGACTGTCCACTGCATGGCTTGAGGCTTTACTGTAAAAGCAAATATTCATAATTGGCTTTAATATCTTCCAGCTACAGAATCCAATCTCTCTCATAGTCGTCTCTAATAGCAGTTGGCCATATAAGGACTTTATAACCTGTGCTTTGATTAAAAAATATTTCTCCTAAGCCTGAAGTTTTGGCTTTATTAATTGGCTATTGAATTTGCTTTGACAGCTTTAATTGTATAGAATATAGTCACTTTGCTCCTAAAAATTTTTATATTTAAAGGGAGGTATTGTGGGATGAAGATAAGACTTTTCCACATTTATATATTCCAAAATATTAAGCAAACTATTTGCCAGCATTTAGTTGGAAGTCAGTAGTTAGATATTCTCCCTGAAACTCCCAATTACCTGAGGTCTTTGTGTGTCTTATGCACCCATTTTTCTTTAGCAATCGTGTCAGGAAGGTGAACTTCATGAAATTCCAGGTTAATAGAACAAAGTGTTCTTGTGTTGAGGGAGTACTTGAGCAGCCACCCAATGTCCACCTGTGTCATAATACTAAAATTATAGATTTTATATATAGATCAGTTTTACCATCATTATTTATAAATACATATATGTGTGCATTATACATGCACACATCAGACTATACCATCAGAACTCTTTTATTAAAACCATCATCATAGGAATATGAACATGTAGAATTAAAAATGAATTTATAGAGCCAACTCCCCTGCTGTTAGGATGATAGTCCGCTTTCATTAAAACCTGTAGGTGGATTCACATGCTATTGCTAATTATCTCTAGCCTAACCTGTTAAGCTAGAGTCTGGGGTCTGGTCTTGTCACATGGGACCCCATACCTCTCTTTCCTATAAAGTGTTTATATAGCTCAACTCCTTCCTATGACATGTGTCCTTACCTGTACTTTGGAGCCTGTCATGGCTCCAAAGATTATATAAGTATAGGGCATGATAGAAGCCCTCTCTCTCCTCTCTTCTCTTTCCTGCCTTTCTGGAGCCTCCTCAGGCACTGGACACTCTCTATCCCTCTCCCTCATGTACTCTCTTCCCCACTTGCTGTCATCTCCACCAATGGGACCATCCAAGTGGAGAGACAGCAAGTGGAGAGCTGTGAAATGTGTCTGACTCATTTCTCTTTGCCTCATGCTCTCTATAACTTTAATAAATAATAGTTATCATTGTACAACTGTGCCTATTGAACCCATGATATGTACATCAGAGGCTGGCCTTCCACCGATAGAAGGGTAGGATACATTTATTAGCTCCAAATAACATGGCTTTGGGAGAAAAAAGAAAGCCAAATAGGCTTTACGGTGCTAGTGTATACTTTATCATATCTTTGTTTTAAGATTTTTATAAGAAGCACTGTTATGAACTATATACTTTAAAGTTTTTGTGGTGGTGGTAGATTTTGAAAATCTAAACTTATACATATCAGCTTTGCCTATTTATTCTATTTTCAAGGTACTGATAGACATCTATTTGTCATGTATTTCTAAAATCTTGCTTTAGTTCATTTTTTGATATTTTGTAAAAGACCACACAGAAAATACTCGTATTGTGTTAAAAAATAGTAATGAGGTCAGTCATAATTGATAGAATGGCACAGAAATGGACAATTTTGTTTTATTGTATATAATGTCCTTGTGATTCAGAAACAAGTTAGTGGCAGAAGACCATACTGCAACAGATAATAAATTTGTAAAAGGGAACCCTCAAATGAAGGCAGGCATACACATGATTAAAATGACTGCTCTAAATATGAATTAAACTCCATGTCTAAATTTGTGATTCTGTTGTTCTCGAAACAATTCAGTTACTTATAAAAGTTCAACTGCTTGTAAACTGAAGGAATAGCTTGTTAAAAAATGTTTAGCAAGAATATATGGCCTGAACCAAGAAGATTTTCTTGGTCACTATTGCCCAGAGGGTTTGTAAATGGAAATGATAATGATAATGGTTCCTGTGAGCTGGCAACCATTTATTGATAAAACCTTATGCTTTTGTTGAGCGTGAGAGCACTATACACTCTGACCTCCACATTTGTGTGTTCTCTGTAAATTCAACTAACTTTGCATCAAAAACATTAAAAAATATAAAATAAAAGTCACTGACTTGTCAAAATTTTGCTCATATGTTTAAGAGAAGCATATGATGTTTTGTATCTAGTGTTTTCATTGTATTGACTATTACACATAAACTAGAGATGATTTAAAATAAAGAGGAGTATGTGCATGTTATATGTTATGTAAGGGATTTGAGTTTCTGTGAATTGCGGGAACTATTCAGGTCCTACAACCAACTCCCCACATAGTATCCTGCTTAAATACCAATATGTTTCCTGATTAATGAATATCCCCCACCTTTCATTGAAATGCATTTCTTTCACTTCTAACAGAATGCATATTTGGTACTTTAGTACAAACAATGATTTATGCTTCATAATATAGAGGCTCAAACAGCTAGTCAATATTTTTTATCCTAATAAAATAGGATACTATAACAGGATACCTAATAAAATAGGATACTATAGGATACTAAGAATAAAACACCTGTGTGCATCAAAAGACTTTACCAAGGGGGTGGCTAGGCAACCCACAGACTGGGAGAGGCTTTTTAGCATCATTGCTAAACAGACAAAGAGCTTACTACGAAAATCTACAATACCTTCTTTACCTGCAAAAGGAGGAAAACAGATAACCCTTTGAAGAAATGGGAAAATGAACTGAAAAGAAGTTTCACCAGGGAGGAGACCCATATGGCCAATAAACATATAAGAAAATGCTCCTGGTCATTAGCCATCAGAGAAGTACAGATCAAAACAACTGTGAGATACCATCTAACACCTTTAAGGCTAGCCCAAATCAGAAAATCAGAGTGCAACAAATGTTGGAGGGGATGTGGTACATTGCTGGTGATCCTGTAGATATGTACCCTCAGTATGGAACGCAGTCTGGCAATACTTAATGAAAATGGAAATTGAGCTACCTTATGACCCAGCTATCCCGCTATTGGGTATATACTTAGAAGAGGTAAGAAATAAATCACAGCCAGTGGTATGCACACCAATGTTTACTGCAGCAGAATTTACAATCGCAAAGAGTTGAAAGCAATCTAAATTTCCATCAGTAGATGGGTGGATCAGCAAATTCTGGCACATACATACAATGGAGTACTATGCCTCACTCCAAAGCACTGATGAACACATGAAACACATCTCTTCGTGGAGGAAATTATGCTAAGCAAAGTCAGTCAATCACAATCACTGTATGATTCCCCTGAGGTAAGTGTAACCAGTATGGTAGGTATAGAATAGAAGACTCCTATATTATAACAGTTGAGCTGAGATTTAGGGTAAGGGGAAGAGGGTGAACCAAACCCATGGAGGTACATTCTGAGTTCAACATAATAATTGGAGAAGGACAAGGGGGCAGGGAGGAAAAGGGAGTTCAAACGTGAAAGGATAACAGAGGGAAGGCAGAGAGTGTGGGTCTTGTCTCCACAGGAGCAGGAATGAGCATACAGATCCTACCCTGAAGCACCCAACCATGAGGATAGAGTGGACACATGGAAGGATGCATGAAAATAGAGCTACAGGTTGGACGCAACCGTATCCAGATTGACCTCCTCTCTGAATGTGGGCGTGGCAGAGCACAGGCTGGGGGAGGGGTCAGCATTCCACACCCACAGGGAGAAAGGCAAGAAGGGAGGAAGAGAAAGAGAGCTGGTCCAGTCCCCTCTCTGGCACAGGATGCTCAGAGGACTACACCCCTGTAGGGACCTAATGGGTCACAGAATGGACTGGGAAAACAGCAACAAGATGTGTCACACTGTCTCCCTACTGAAGCAGACAGTGACAGAGGACATTTCAGGGGTTACATAGTGGAGAAACAATGCAGACTGTCTCTCCCAAATGAACTGAATCAAGAAGGGAGCACTCCTGGTTAGACCATCAGGAGGAGAGAATGACAGGTCCTACAGTTCCTGGGGGGCACGGGGAGGGGGTGAAGGGGTATGGACAGACTCATGGATGGAGGAACAGCAAGTGGTCCGGCATTGGTGGCAGAGAGGGTGTGGGAGGTCTAGTAGGGTTTAAGCCAGGGTAATGTAACTGAGAGGAAGTACTGAAACTCCAATGAAGGTGGAGCATGATGGTGGGACAGGAGGAAGATGGAAGGAACTAGAGGAAAGAACCAGAAGGCAAAGAGTACTTGCAGAGGTCTAAACACGGACATGTACATACATAAATATAATTATCTATGATAAGGAGGGAATAATATAAGGACATATATTTATAGGTCAAGTACTGGGGTAGCTAGTGAACCTTGGACTCTCACCCAGGGGCTTCATCAATGCATGAACACATTGTTCTATGAAACTGGTATTCCATGATACTCATTGGCCCAATACGATGACTGAAGTAAAATGTGTGCATTAAGCAAATGTGAAGAAAGCTGATGATGCCCAATTATCAAAGGCTATAGTGTCTGGGGTCTTAAAAGCCTAAAGATAAACAAAAGTCCATGCCCACACGGAAGAAGCACACCAGCCAGTGTGGCTATGAGGTGTTGAAAGGATTAGGTTGCAGGAATCAAACAGAGAAAACCATATCACTGTGTGCCCACCTTCCCAAGGTGTCCCCTGAGAACATGTGGGGGCATGAGCAAGAGTGGTGAAGAAACCCAATGGTGTTCACCTATCAAAAGATATAGCATCTGGGGTCTTAAAGGTTTGAATGTAAACAAGCAGTCATCTAGCTCAGGAGCAACAAAGCCCACCATAAAAGAAGCACACCAACCTGTGCGACCATGAGGTGTTGAAAGAATCATGTACCAGGCATCAAAGAACAAAAATCATATCATTATGTGCCCACCCTCCTAATACAATTACTGAAAACAAATGGATACAGAGGCACACAGAGTGGAGGAAACGGATGATGCCCCGCTACCAAATGATAAAGTGGCTGGGGTCTTAAAGGCTTGAAGATAAACAAGTGGCTGTTTAGCAAAGAAGCAGCAAAGCCCACATGGAAGAAGCACACCAGCCTGTGTGATCAATAGGGGTCGAAGGGAGCAAGTATCAAGCATCAAAGAACAAGAATCACATCACTACGAATGAGGGGGAGAGCAGGGTGGTGACCCAAGTACCACTTGTGAGCAATTGGTCACCCCCTTACATAGAAGTCATGGGGAGGAGACAGGCCAGTCTTGCAGTGAGGTAGTAATGAAGTAGTATACAACTTTCCTCTGGTTTCCTGAAAGCTTCCTCACCCCAACTATCATGGGCCCAACTCTACCTTACAAATCCAGCTGGATTGGAGAAGGTACACTGGTATAGAGGGGAGCTGGAGATATGGGGAACCCAGGACAGATGAGCATCAGAGCTCAGTGGTGAACCACTGGAGAGATTGAAGTTACCAGATGGGTCAAGAGAAACTGGGGTAGAGAAACGGAGCCAATTGCAAGGACCTATACTTAAGCTCCTATCTGGAGGACAGATATTGGAGAAGTGGGCAGGGGGAGATGTCAGGCAGTGTAAGATATGACAAAACATTAATAATGTATAATATATTAAGGGTTGATTGGGGAGGGGAGTACAGGGACAGAGGAGAAAGGATGGGATGCTGATATCAAGGGGTCAAGTGGAAAAGCAGATATTTGGAGAAAGATAATGACAGCAGGCATGTGAACGTGCTTGGCATAGTATAAGTATTTATATATTATGAAAAACATAATATATAAAATTATTTTAATTAAAAAATAATAAAAATCCATATTAATACATATTGGACTTTTACTTTTCAAACTGGTATTAGTTAATGTTTTCTTCTTTTTATTGTGTGATTTAGCCATCATTGTCAGCTTTAGCTTTTGCTACTGCTATTACAGAGCTACAGGGTGGAAGAAGAACTGAAACTTTTTTAGTCAGTTTTGCCCTTTGGTTGTTGTGGGTGAACCCTTGACTTTTCTTTTTTATTTATTTAAAAAGATTTTTTTAAATCACTTTATTGGTTGCTCGTACATCGCTATTCATCATACATAGTTTAATACATAGTTACATATACTGTGTCAAACACCCCCACTTGCCTGTTCTCATTCTCCCAACATCTGCCTTTCCCCTTGGGCCTCTGATATGAGCTCCCCTTCTTTCACCCTCCAACCTTTCCCCCTCCCCCCAGTCCTCATTACTTTGCAGTCATTATTGTTTTGTCATATCTTACACTGCCCGATATCTCCCCCTGCCCATTCCTCCCTACGTCCGTCCTCCAGATAGGAGACAGTCTGCAGATCCTCATAACTGGCTTCCTCTCTCCACTCAACCCTCCATCCACCCATCTGGCAACTCTACTCCCACCAATGACCCTGAGTGGTTTATCCACCATGAGTTACCTGCGTTTCCAGCTCCCATCTCTGCCAGTGCACTTCCTCCAGTCCAGCTGCACATGGATAGACCAGGGATGGGGGGAACAACCAGTGGCCCACAATCGGTGGGGAGGAGAGTGGGGGAGGCCTAATAGGGCCAAAGTAAGTGTAATGCAACAGAGAGGAAGTTATGAAACTCAAATGAAGACTGAACCCTTGACTTTTTAAACTACCCCCCTCCTTTTTTTTCCCTTATTAGATGATGGTACCAGAACTTTTGAAGCTGCTCTAATAGTTAGGCTTTGAAAACACTCTTTTATGAAACAAATCATTTTCCTCATATAGATCTTCATGAAATTCCTAACACTATGAAGACATATCCCTGCATTTATCCTTTATCTCATCTTTACTACAATTAAATTTTAAGGTGACCACTAAGACTTCCATGTTCTAACTACCCAATTACACAATGCTCTTACCTTTTATTCTTGATTTAACCTTGTATGAGTGGTGATTGTTTTTAAATACTGTTACTGTTAAAGTGTTTCCAGAGTTATAAAGGTCATGGCGTTTTTGATGAAAGTGGGTGGTTACTAGAATTCTTGTATAGCATTATAATTTCTTCTCTTATAAATGTACTCTGTTTTGTAGCTCTGATGGTTTCCCCATGAGTTTTATTCTTGCTAATTATGAGAGTTTGCAAGGGATAGCCAATTATCAGGGAGAAATTGTTCATTTGGATATTTAGCTGATGGGTAAATAAAGTAGAATTGAGATAGCCCTTTTGACATTAGTCTAGAACTACTGAAGGTGGATCATTTTACCTAAATCCGGATTACCTTTTATTTTAAAAAGTTCATATGTTGTGTCTGATATAAACATCTTTGTCCATTGTCCAGGGGTGCATGATCCTTTGTTGGAGTCTATTAATTTTTGTTAGTGATTTAAGTAATATATGGGTAGGTAAAAACTCTTGCTATAAACATTGAATGCTTTATTCAACAAAACTATCAAAATGTGAATTTGCTGTTTCTCAAAATATCCATTTTCTAGGTTTTTACATCTGGGAAGACAGTGTTTTCATCTAGCCATTCCCTGCAGGATTCTGTGCTTTTGATATAAACCTAGCAGTTTTGTCTTCTTGGGGGACTCAATTTGTGTTCCTTTTCAATGTTCTTTGAGTTCTAGAAACAAAAAGAAATCTAATAGAATAAGATCAGAAGTGTAAGGTGGATAAGGTAAGGTTTCTCATTTCTCAATGAAATTCCCACAGGGGTATCCTTGATGTTTGAGCAGATGTTCCTCATAATAGAGCGGGGGAAATTCTCTAGTGTAATATTCCGTGTCTTTTCCTTGCCAATTTTTCAAAATTTTCGTAAACTTCCTTATAAACATATACTTAGATTACTCCTTTGGAATTAAAAAAAAAAAAAAAAGCAGTAGCCATAACCTTGTTAACTGAACTATCTGCCTTGAATTTCACTGGCCCAACAATCTTGTTTAATGGCCTTCTTTGTTGTTTTCTTGGGGGGGAAGGGCATCACTGCCCTGCGGTGGTAGGAGTAGGAGGCCTAGCCTTTGCTCCTGTGGAGCCACTGCTGGAATTGAACCTCCATCCCAGTGGGCCGCAGTCCGGCGCACAACCACTATGCCACTGGGGCTCAGCCCATTAATCCCCTTCTTTGATTAAGCTGGTAGGCAAACTTTTTTCGTGTTTATAACTGTGTCAGGCAGGGTTCTCTTAGAGAAATAAAATCAGGACACTAGTAATTCTTTTTATATATTTATATATAGAAAAAGGTATATAAGATAAGAAAGAAACAGTTAACTATCTATAAAGCAGTACAGATTGCTCGGTGCAACTCACTTGCATGAGACAGCTAGAAGACTGCCAGTCCTTCAAGTCTTGGGGGTTGCTGAGTAGCCCTCTGTAGAGCAATTCAGGCTATCTGGTCACAGGCAGCAAACAGCAGAGCAGGTCGCCAACAGTCAGCCAGATGACAGAGTCCAACTGTCTCTAGCTCGAGATGTATATGTCAGGAGCATGGTGAAGTAGGGCTTGAAGGAACTGCAACTCACAGCTACACAGTCCACGATTAGGTGTCCCATGGGTAGTGGTGCTTGGAGGTCGAGGCACAGGACGAACAAGGCAGCTCTCTGGTCCGAAGATCCGGAAGCAAGAGAGAGGGACTCGCTGAGCCCTTCCTATCTCTGCCCTTCAATTCATCCCGTGTGTTCATTGGCCATGCCGTCACAACAGACCCACAAATCTTCTGTGGCCATGTTAGCATAACAAACCTACCCATCACAATAACTCAATTAAAAATTTTTAGAAAATTTTCGCCTAAAAACAAAACAAAAAAAGCATGCAAGCAAACAATCCAAGTCAATTTTAATTGTTTTTCAAGAAATTTAGTATTTACTCAGCTTCTCAAATTATTCAGGAAGCAAACTCTTCACTCTCTCCTCACCACATAAAATGACCGTCTAGTTTTTTTATTTATAAATTTCCATAGATCCTTTACACATTAGAATGAAAATATGGCATGCCAATTCATCCCAGCCAAAATCAAGCCAACTTTCAAGTGTGCAAAATAAAGTTAATTACAGAAGAACAGTTAAAGCTTGCCTTCCTGTTTAATACAGTGAAATGAACAAGCAAAGCTTTACATATCTGAGCTTCCATTTTGGCTTTGCTGTTTATACATTGCCTTTGTGATCATGAAGATAATTTATCTACCAAAACTTCTGTTTTCTCAATTGTGCCAGCCTTCCTTCATAGGACCTACAGAAGAATTAAGTGAGATAATAGATACAAACTAATTTTGAAGTTTTCAATGATAGGATTTAAATAGAAGAATTTTTCTGTATCCCATAGGTTTTGATAAGTTAAATTATCATTCCCATTGGTTTCAAAGAACTACTAATTTCTTCTCTAAATTGAGCTAATACCCACTGATTTTTGAGAAGTGTTATGTCTTCAAGTGGTTTTTTAGTTGTTGTTCTTCCTATTGTTAATTTCCAATTATGGCTTTGTGGTAAGAGAAGGTTGTCTAAATGGCCCCTATGGCAGTCACTTATCTGTGTCAATTTCAGCACTGGGCATATAGGGGTGGAATCTAGCCTGTCAATCTGGGGATAGCTAATAAAACCTCTGTGTGAGCATGGTTTTCTCTGAGAATTCTGGGAAATCTCACGATATTTCCCCCATGGAGGTGAGAGATTCCAGATTCAATCTCTTGGAGATGGTCTACTGACAAGACAATACAGCAACATGCTGTATTGAGTCCTGGAGACTAGAGTCCTGGAGACTAGAGGAGAAGCCCCATGGGCTTACCCTGATGGAACCAGACTTCTGGGTCTGGAGAAGCCACTTGGAGACTCTTGCCAGTGCTGAGATGCTTGGGAAGCCACAGAGAGACCCCTGCCAGCATTAAGATGCTTCTACCGCCAATGGATCCTGCTGATGGACCCTGAGCCCTGGAAACTAGAATCCCTGGGGAGATCCCTGCCAGCACTGGGATGCTTCTACTGTCATTGGATACACAAGACTCTGCACCCGCTGGCCTGTGATTGTTCTGGTATCATTGCAGGTGCATCGTGAGTCTGAAGGAGACTTTATAGACTGGGATCACACATATGGGCTAATATCGGACTTATGATTTTGGACTGGACTGGGATGGGATGCTTTCTTAATGTTCCATTCCTCTTGTATATAAACCTTTCCCTTATATCCATATGTGTGCTAATGAATTTGTTTCTCTAGTCTACCTGGACTAATACAGCCTCTATATGTTTGAACAGTCTAAAACTTGCCTTGTGCTCTGAATGTGGACTATTTTAGAGTGAGTCACGTGCAATGGAGAAAAATGTATATATTTTTATGTTGTGTTGAGAACTCTGAAAATGTCTATTAGACCAAGTTACTTGTGTTGTTCAGCTCGTCACTTTCTTTTTTTTTTTTTTTTTGGCATCACTGCTCTCTGGTGGTGCGAGCACGAGGCCCAGCCCCACTGCTGGAATTGAACCTCCATCCCAGTGGGCCTCAGTCCTGCACACAACCACTACGCCACCGGGGCTCAGCCCTCTTCACTTTCTTTATTGAGTTTCTTTCCTATTGATCCATCTTTCTGTGAGAGTGGTGTTTTGAAATCACCTACTAGAATTGTTGATCTGATGATTTTTCTTTTCATCTCTTTGAGATTTTGGTTGATGAATTTCAAGGGTCTTTCATTGAACCCAGATATGCTTAGTATGCTTATGGTTTCTAGGTCTACCGATCCCTTGAGCTTTATGTAATGCCTCATCTTATCTCTTGCTATGTCATGTGTCTTTAGATCTATTATTTCTGAGATTACTATTGCCACCCCTATTTTTTATTGCCATTTATTTGATAAAACTTTTGCCATACTATGACTCTCCATCTATTTTTGTCTATGAATTTGAGAGATGTTGCTTGAAGACAGCATTTCAATGGATTTTGTTATTTAACAGTCTGCTTCCCATTGTTTTTTAATAGATTTGTTTAAATCATTAACTTTCAATATAATTAACTTTCAGTATAAATTAATTGCTATTATTTCATACTATTTATGCTTGATCCTTTCTTCTCCCTCATAGGATGGTGTGTGTGTGTGTGTGTGTGTGTGTGTGTGTGTGTTTTTATAGTTCCTTATCTCCCTTGGATCTGTTTTGGGTCCTTTTGCAGTGTGTTGCTTTCTGAGTGGTGTTATTCTCGGTGGTGGTCTCATGATGGTCCCATGTTTGTGTGCTGTGGTTGTTAGTTTTTTGCCCATAAAGAACTGAAAAATATTTTTTTGTAATGCTGGGTGGTTTTCTAACTAATTCTCTAAATGTTTTCTATTTGAGAAAACTTTAATATCTCCACCAAATTGGATGGAGAGCTTTGCTGGATAAAGGATTCTTGAATTGCAGTTGTTGCCTTTAAGCTTTTGGAACACATTGCTCTAGTTTCTTTTTTCCTGAATGGTTTCTGCAGAGAAGTCTGCGCATATTCTCATCTATTTACATTTATGTGTAAAAGATTTTTCTCTCTAGCAGTTCTCATGTTTCTGTCCTTTTTCTTGAAATTGGATAATTTAACCATCATACCCTTGATGGGTTTTTTGGGGGGGCCTTTGATGGATTTTTTAGTAGGAGTTAATCTAGTTAGTGTCTCTCTGCTTCCAAATTTTTATCGTGTCCTCCTTTGTAGTATTTGGGGAAATTTTCTTCCAAAAACTCCCCTACTATTTTAATTGTAGGCATATTTTTTTTCTTCCTGCTATGGGACCACTATAATTCGAATATTCTTTCACTTCATGAAATCCCACGCCATCCTCAGGCTGTCTTCAGATTATTTTGTTTTTTTATTCAACTGTTTCGCTCATTGATTTCTGCCTAATTATCTTCTAGATCACAGGGTCAGTTCTCCATATATACCATTCAATTGTTGAAATAATTCACCTTTTAAGATTTTTCTGCTACAATATTCCTTAACTCTTGGACTTCCCTTCCTTCGGTGTTAAGATTTTAGTATCTCTATTTTTTTTGCTTGTTTTCAGAATTGATGTCCTAATTTCTTATACATCAATAAGCAATATTCTCATGTTTTCTTTCTCTGCAGTTCAAATGTTGCTTTTTCTGTGTAAACCGTCAGGTTTGGATAATCTTCAGTAATTGACTTGTTTCTCTAGATTTTATATGGTAGCTGCAGATCTTGGCTCCCGATTGCATTACATCTCGAGTGAGATGATAATGGTGTGTAATACTCTGGGATGATAAGATAGGAGCTGGGAAACATATTATGCCTAGATAAGGATGGACTGTTTCCTGGGGGGTGAGGGGGGGGGAGGATGATTAGAGTTGAGGTACCCTGCTACAAATTTTAAGTGGTGGCATTAGTCATAGGAAGCCTTCCCTTGGGTATAATAATTTTGAATGAGTTGGAAAAGAGGGTAAGTAAAAATGTGATTTTACTTGGGAAGTTAAAGGAGAGTGTGTTTCTGAAGTGGAGAGATCAGTTTCCAGATGTGATTGTGGTTGGGCTATGTGAGTGATATAACGAATTACTATATACGAATTACTAGGGTCCTCTATTGACCTGTGCATTACATAGGGAGAGTGCACTTATAACAGTGGGTTCCTTTACAGCTCAGAACTGTTCATTCATTATGTGTGATGTTAGTGTGTAAATGGGCTTTTATTATGGATGCCCCAGGGAAGAGGAGCCTCCAGTTAGAGGACAATCTATTTAGAGTTCATGAGCTAAGTACTTTGCCGTGGGAAAATCCCAGGGAACTAGGAATGCCAGGTTTTGATTTTTCTACTAGGATGAAGAGTTCTGTGTTTCCTTTCTAAAAACAAAACAGGAACACTTTACCTCCTAGAAGACACTGCTTTTCATATTCCAACAGCTCTTCTCTCTCTCTCTTCCCCCACCCCCAACTGAAACTCTCTTCAACTAGCTGAGACTATTTGTCTGCAGGAGGAAGTTAGGTCTTGTTAGGGATTATCAGGAATTGATGAGACTAAACTTTTAGGAATACTAATGGGAAAAATATATTTTTATTTTTCCTATGACTAGTGTAAGCTGCAGGATAGTTGCTGATGTATGTTTGTTTAGACTCAAAGTTTTACTCAAGACATTAGTCTCTGTTGTGGCTGCTAATTTGTTGTTGGAGGATGTTTTGAGGGACTAGGAAGAAAACAAGTTAACCTGGAAGCCACAAGGTAAAGTAATACATATGTATCTATAATATAAATATATGTGTGTATATATTTCCCCCATTTTTATGTATAGCCACAAATAGATAAATCCTGGTTGAGGATGAATTTTAAGAACAGTGCACAACTTTGTAAAGAAGGAGGTGGGGGTGGAAAGGGGTTACAGGAGTTTTTGGACACAGAGCAACAATAATTCCACAGGTTTCTTATCTTGTCCTGGGGGAGGTAGGGAATGTCTGCAGAACTGCTTGGAGCTGAGATCTCTTGTGCAGTTTGATACAGTATTTGTGGCATTTTGTTTTAATGCCTTTGGATCTTTTAGGTGACATGTAGGTTAGGGGAATTATTTGGGGTCTGGGTTGGCTTTGAGGGCTGCATTCTTATGATGTGAATCAATTATCTTGAAAAAATATATACCTCTGATGAATCAGGTCAGAAGGGATGGAGTTTTATCTTTTGGGATATTAGGGTGGCCAAGTGGGGTTTGGGGAATGGGGTCTAATCTTGTTATCTACTTTTGTAGCCTAGTGGGGCGCAGTACAGCAATGTCCTTTTCAGCAGGCCTGTGTCTTATGTGAAAGGCTTGGTTTACTGACTTTTTATTTGTGTGATCAATGAGCAGCCTCTGGATCCCTGAGGTTCTATTTCCAACCTCTTTCTAGCTGAAGTGGCTTCTTTTAAAATCTGGGGGTTTATTCCTGTCTTGTTATAGCTTTGCTATAGGTGTGCAATGGTTGCAAACTCAGGAATTAAAGAAGCACACAAAATCCCAGAATGGTTGCATTTTGAAAGTTTTTTTTTATGACTTTCAAGATGTACTTGTACAAGGCTGTTCCACACTGTGCCCCAGGGAAGGAGGATTAGATTTGCCAAGTGGGTCTGGGGCTCACTGGGCCTGCATTCTCCCCTACTCTTGTTCCCAGTGGGCAGTCCTGTCCACTCATCCCCATGCAACTCAATTTACTGTGTTTCAGTGCTCTGAGTTCTCCTTCCCAAAAATGACTGAGAGGTTTCTAATAGGCAGATATTGCTGTTTTCTGATTTTGGTAAATTTGACTCTAATTATCTTTTATTGTACCACGGTGTCCTGAAGCTGGGGTGAGAGGGAACAGGATGGCTAAGACTGTCCTTCTGTTCCTGATGTAGGAAGGGAGTGGTAAAACCCTCGAATGTACAAAGAGAGAGAAGAGCTAGGGTGAACTCTCTGGGCTGACTTTCAGCATCTCTTTGTGGGGCATGCAATAATGACCCACTCCTGGGCAGCAGTCTGTCTGGGGAAATATACAGCATGTTGTTGGGTCGGTTGAAGATCTAGGATAAAGGGGGTGGTGGCAGACACGATCCTATTGATGCTGGTGGGGGGTGGGAAAAGCCTGCCCACCATTATAGTGTTGCAATAAGCGCTGTAATCACTCCATGGGTGAACATTGGAAGGGGAGGTCTGAACCACAAACCATAAAAATACTGGGAATGTAGTTCTAACATTCAGTTGCTGAAGATTAGCCTCCTTATCTCTGGATTTTCTGTTCTGACATCAGGAGCACAGAGTGAGTGATTCTACATGGGTGCCATCTTCCTGGGAGTCTAGGCAACCCTTTTTCAGGGCGTCCCAGTGGTGTCAGGCAAGTGTCAGACTGCCAGCTTAAATCCATGAGCCACTCTTCAGGAGAAAGATGATACATTCTTTTCTCCTATAAAGACATAAGGTCACTATGAATCTGAATGGCAGTGGGTTTAGTTTGGGAGGGAGTCTTTTTCATTCTATCTTTTAAAGTGTCCTGATGAGACAAAGACAACAATGTTACTGAGAAAACTTGTAGGCAGATACCCAGTGATCATAAAGGCATGGTTAAACATGTTTTGTTTGGAAGAAATCTGTATGTATGTGTGTGTGTGTGTGTGTGTGTGCTCATGTTCGCATGCGCACGCGTGTGCGTACATTTGGAAATACTTTCAAATTAGTTTTCGAAGTTTTACATTTTTTGATTCTCTATGTTCTTTTTTATTCCCCACTCAAACAAACAAAATCACTGTCATTGAATCAATTCTGATGCATACATAACCCTGCACTATACCTTTATATTAGTAAACATGTACTTGGTTGGAGTTTTATTATGTATGCCTTTACTAAAATCTAAAATGCTACGATGTGATTAGTGCTAGCAATAACCAAAGAAAGATTAAAAGTCTGCTGCTTAGGTTTCTTGGGTTAGTCCTACACTATTCTCTATGCCATATTTTCTTACAGGACAGTATTGGAATTTGGGCTACTGTTTTAGGCTGAACTCAATGCTATGTGTACACTTCTTGTGTCAGGTTTCTAGTCTTATGCAGAGTAGCCACTGGGATACAGATTGCACCACATCAGATATCCATAGGACAGTGGTGATTGATGTGCCTTTTGTATGACTCGTGTTTATATTGATGCACAGTCTAATATCTCCTTTGCTATGATCCCAATCCTCTCACAGGCTTCTTATTTAGATTAGCAAGTACAATTGTCACATTATTCCTTGCCCTGTGGCTATTGTCCTGTCACAAGAAGGTTTTTAACGGCCTGACTCTCATTGACTTATATTTAGTTTGAAAATACTATTTACCAATAGTTATGTTCCAAATCAGTAAATCTAATTACGTTTAATTATCTAGTCTAGCTGTTATGATGCATATTAGCCTGTATTTAATTAATTTAATAATCAATAACCAATCATTGATCACATTGACAGCTAATTGCCCTGGGGGACATCTTCCTTCAGACTAAATGAAGAAATGCTTGAATTTGTCATGCAACAAACTTATTATTTACCACCATGTGTTAATAGCTAGATATTCAGTTTTCCCTGGAGAATCAGGATTAACAATTAAAATGTTAGTTCCAGTATCAGAGCCCACAATTTTACACTTCAAGCTTTTATCTTTAATATTTGTTCTAAGAAGATTTAACCTCCTCTCAATTCAGAGGATGATCCTGTAACTGGGGTTCAGTCACTTGAGCTATGCAGACTCTAGCTGAAGAGTCAGAGAGACCTTTTATTTCTGTCTTCTCTGAAAATGAACAGAAATACATGGATTTGCATACTTTGTGTGCTGTCACAGTCATCTATAATTAGTATATTTTATTACAATTTAAAAATTGTTGTATGATAGATTTATTTTTATTTTTTGCTAATTTATATTATACTTTATTGCCAATTAGGGAATTGTTATATGCCACACTTATAATTTATTTGCTACTTGTTTTAATGCCAAATTAATTAATTAAAATTTATAGGAATTGTTTTGTGACATATTTATGCTTTGTAAATTTATAGAGATGTGATTAATGTTGCATCCTTGTATCACAGTATGTAGGTATCCAGCTCAGTTCAAAACAGTTGTTTGTGATTTACTTTACATATTTCATTATCTTCTTGTCAAGCTTAGAACAAGTTTCACAAGACATATGGTTTATGATTCAACAGAATTATAGAAATTCAAATGTATGCATATAACACAGGAAATTTCTACTTCTAACTTATAAAAATTATACAAAGGGACTTTGAAAAGCTTATGGAAAAGTAGAATTAAAAGGAAATGGACTTTTGTCATGAACTTTTTGGAAGTCTCTCATGTAAATGGCTGTTTAAAAGCACTAGAAGAAACATCAGAGTGAAAATCATTATAGAATCTGATGTGTTTTGAAATAAAACACAAAGCATACACAGCACAAATTGTGTTATAATTTTAGTAACCAGTATATAAGAAGGTATTGTTGTTTTTCACTTCACCATATTGTAAAGAAAGCTCTGTGGGATAGCCTAGCTCATCTGTTGTGAAAGAGACATTGTGAGTCAGATTTGAACTCTGATTCCTTATACATGTAGGAATTTGAGACACAGGGGAGATGGCAGTGTGTTTCTCCTCCACTAGCAAGTTTACTACATTCGAGCTAATTAGTGATTTTACAAGCTAGATATTCTTGGAACAAAACTAATCTCACTTTCACTAAAGGGATTCTAATTAGTAGGGGTTTATGATTTGGGTTGTTAACTACAGGGTCAGCATTTCAATTTCACCTGCCAATCTTAAAGAGGAAGATGAGAAACTTTTAACTATTGTAAAGATTTAAAGTTTTAAAAACCCACAAGTTCAGTTATCTTCTGCCCTGCAGGATCATTATGCGTCATATGGATATGCTAGTTCTTTACAATTCCATTGTATCTATTTTATCTATGGATAAGCAGCAAATACTTTATCCATCAGCTTACTAGAGATATAAAATCATACTATTTTTACCCATCTATGCATAAAAATTTGCATTATAACAAAACACATTATTTACATGCAAAATAAAGACTAAGCAGCTAATATTGAAGAGAGAAACTAAAGATAAAGGTATTGGGAATACATTGCAGACAATGAGAAAAAAACGGTCCAAGAAGAATCTGAGAGATTTCTGACACCTAGAGAAAATTGAACAAAGGAAACTGAAAACCAAACGACAAACTTGTTATCACTGTATTAATTTCAATTCAGAATGACCATGATTTGGGTTTTATGAGCATGAGATGACATGATAGAATATGATTTTAAAGAAAAAATTAATAAAGTATTTTCCTTACTTTTAAAAATTTTTAAATTTTACTGACAAATAGTGCATATATTTTAAAATTCAGGTGTTTAATAATATTTAAAAAGACGTCTGCAATCATCACAACAATTCTGGAACATTTTCTTCTTCCTTGTACTCATTTTATTATTAGTCCTCCACTTCCCCTAAACTTCCCTGCCATAACCCTAAGAAACTACTAATATGGTTACATTATCTACAGTTGCACTTATAGGGTTTCATAATCACAAAAAAATACAAATACAAGTTAAAAAAAGAACAGCAATAACAAAATAAAAAAGAAATGCATTAACTGAAAAGGAAGAAAACACTGAAACTATAATAAATTTAAAATCAGTCAAAAGGGAGAATAAGTGATAAGGTGTTAAATTTTAATTTAACTACATCGGCATTAATTTACTTTCCATGCACTCTGTCTTACCCTTTCTAATACCACAATCCTTTAATACGGTTCTTTATGTGCATGATCTCCCCAAACATAAAATTATTTGTGTTGCTACTTCATAACTGTAATTTTGCAATTGTTATGAATTGAGTGACCCCTGTGAAAGGATCATTTGACTCCCAAAGGGGTTGCAATCTACAGTTTCTATATCTTCATTGAAAGGCCAGATTCCACCCTTTCACTCGAAATCCTCTCAAATTGATAACAATATATAACTACCACAGGTGTGCTATTGTTTTGCTTTCCTAAATAAATTCTCTTAAATTAATTTTTTTACACACTGAGTGGATTGTTCCCTACAATATTGTTATCTCTTATTATTTATTTATTTGGTTTTTGGGGGGCATCACTGCTTCTGGTGGTCATGGGCCCTACCCAGTGCTGCTCCTGAGAGCTGCCAAGGATTTGAACCGCCAAGCCCGCGGGCCGCCGTCCAGCACTCAACCACTTACACCACCGGGGCTGAGCCCCTTTATCTCTCGTTATTTTGACAAGGTGTGCATAACTTTGCTCCTGCCATTTTGCTGACCCACAAAGATAGAAGCCAAGATATTGTCCATCCTACATAGAACTGTCACCGCCAACAATACTCAATGAACTGGAATTGAGTATCAGTTAGCAATAAAATAAAATAATTAATCTAAGAGTTCTTCTATCCCTTATTTAAGGAGTCCAGTAGTTAGGTTCAAAGCAAGCCTCAAATGAAATATATATGTGTACTAAGTATTAAGAGAAAAAATGGCAAGTCGAATATAAAATATGAACAAGAGCATCATAATGCTAATGAAGTCCTAGAATCTTAGTTTGTCCTAACTATGAAATATAAGCATATTTAGTGCATTAAGATTGTGAATTAGTATCTAAGATTTTTAGATACTAGTGCTATCTCACTATAGGTGGGTCAATTTTTGCTATTTTTTTATCACAGATTGGTAATTTTATGATAAGCTATCATTTTTGTAATTGTTGTAGCTGCAAATAAATCTCTACTCTTCTTGTAAATTTGTCATACAATTCTCACTCCAGATATTGATGTGTAATACTTCATATTGTCACTTGAATTGCGAATATTCTACAAGAATTCTAAACCTATAATGTTTTCTTTCTTCCTTTACTATTATTAGGGCCAGCTATTCTCTGAGTCTCCTTTCCCACCAGGAGCAGAGCTAGTCCAGGTATACTAGAGGAACAAAACCAGGGAAGCAATCATATTTTTTGATGTGAAGGGTCTTTGCAAGTTGGAAACTTCTGAAGACCAAATCCATAACTGAAGTCAAATCTGAATAGGCCATTCATAAATTCTGCAGCAATATGTACCAGTTCACAGGCTCCTAGTCTGCTTTTCATCTGGTCAGCTCAATGTGAACTGCCTCACTTAGCCTCATCTGGGTGCCCATTGGCTGCCTTTTCTTTCTTTTACCATTGGCCTCATCTCAAATTATCAACAATCTTAGACCTTTGGACTAGGTTATGAATGTTGGATTAATCAACCTGTTCTCATCTTCTCCTCTACTTCCTATAAATATAGTTTTAGTTCCTAGGTCCATGGGTGTCAGTTTCCAAACTCAATCCGTCTCTATATTGCTGCATTTCTCTCACGTTCACTCAAAAAGTGGATCCAGGTGGTCACCTAGCAAGCATTTCAACTTGCCCAGAGGTTCATTTGACAGTTCAGACTTACAGCACAGCATTTCTCCATGGTTGTAGTTTTTTCCAGCTTCTGACAAAACTCACTAGTTCAAAATTCAAATATCCAAAGAGTTCCTTTTCTTAATCTTCAGTCTGTCAACAACAACTCCTGAGGTAAGTTTCTTGCAATGTAAATATCCTAAGTCTTCTAATACACTGGGTGGGGTATATATTTTCAGAGACTTACCTTAGGTGTGTTAGTCTGGTTACACAAGAGAAACAAATTCATAAACATGCATATGTGGATATAAGGGAGAGGTTTATATACAACAGGAAATGATCATTGAGAAAACATCCTAGTCAGTCCAGTCCCAGCCAATAAGTCCAATACCAATCTATAAAGTCCTCTTCAGATTCCTGAGGCATATGCAATGACAACAAATGCAAGAAAGTCACAGGCCAGTGGGTAGAAAGACTTTGGATCCAGTGACATTGTAAGCATACCAGTGCTGGAAGAGATCTCTATGTGGTTTTCCTGGCTTCAGAGGTCTGATTCCAACAGGATAGTTCTATGTGGCTTCTCAAGGATGTCTTGCAGGGAGTCAGCATTGTCAGCTGAGTCTCCCAGGCAATAAGTTTTGTCAGTAGAAAGTCTCCAAATAAGTGAACCAAGAGAGATAGTGTCTCCACCCCATGAATAAATTACCATATTTCCCAGAATTCTCAGTAGAAATCCATGCCCACAAAGAGGTCTCATTGGCTATCTCCAGATTGACAAGCTAGACTCCATTCCTATACTCTTAATCTTCAAACTGACACCAGACTGGGTGACTGCCACAGTAGGTATGACCTTAACCCATTTAAAGATCAAATTTTAGTGTCTTCAGGCAAGTGGGCTTACACGCTCTCTATTTTCATACTTCCTAAAATCTTTTCTATAAATCCTTATGTCAACTATAAGAAAGCAGAAGAAATCAGTATAAGAAAGTAGAATTAGATCCTAAAATCAATTCTTAAAATAGTCAAGTTCAAGCCTTATTTAGCTTATCTAAACTATTCTATTGCTACAAAATATGGGATTAGACCTCTGAGAGCATGAAGCAAGAACCAGGTTTTCTTTCAGCCATTTTCCTTAAGCAGTGTGATTTCTGAAAAACTCAAATGACAATTTATATCCTTAAGCTCAAAATATACATTAATTGCATTCATTTTTGCCATTTTGCATAGAAATAATCAAAGACAACAATCAAAAAAAATAATACAAACTTTAACTTCCCATATTCTTTCCAGAAGACAACTCAATAAACTGAAAGTATATTGCTGACCTTCATCTAAGAAAAGAAGAAACACTACAATGAGGGAGAGGTAAATCAAGCAACAACTCTCCATCATTACAATTTGTTTCTCTAGTACCCCCTCCCAAGGTATTATAATGTGTTAGTCTGGGTAGACTAGAGAAACAAATTTACAGACATTAATATGTATATAATGAGTATTAGATACAGGTAATTTTAATTTAAGAAAACATCCCAAACCAGTCCAAATCAAGTCCATAAGTCAGATATTAGCCCATATGTTCAAAATCAATCTGTAAGTCCTCTTCAGACTCATGAAAGACATATAATGATTCCAAATGAGGAAAGATCACAGGCCAGTGGGTGGGAAGTTTTGTGGATCCAGTGATGGCTGCATCTCAGCACTGGCATGAGCATCCCTGTGGATCCTCCAGGTCCAGGGCTCTCACTACCATTAGCATAGCCCCATGTATCTTGTCAGTGTTCTCTTACCAACCATTCCTTCCATAGCACTCTTAATTTTACTGGATTCTAGAATACACTGCAATGTTCTTACAGTACTCACAAACAATAACAAATTCATAGACAAGCATGTGTATAGAAAAGAGCTTTAGGGCCTGAGCCCCGGTGGAGTAGTGGTTGTGCGCGGGACTGCGGCCCACTGGGATGGAGGTTCGATTCCAGCTCCACGGAGCAAAGGCTGGGTCTCCTACTCCCACCACCTGAGGGCAGTGATGCCCCCCCCCCAAAAAAAGAAAAGAGCTTTATATACAAGAGCAATTGAATGTTGAGAAAACATCCCAGTCCATTACAGATCAAGTCCACAAGATTGATATTAGGCCACAGGTCCAATATCAATCTATAAATTTCTCTTCAGACTTACAAAACATCTGCTATGATGCTGAATGCAGGAAGATCACAGGCCAGTGAGTGGAAAGTTTTGTGGATCCAAAGGCGTTATCAGCATCTCAGAGCTGGAAGGGGTCTCCACATGGTTCATCCAACTCAGGACACTAGCATAGTTCCATGGGTCTTGTTATCTGCAATATCTCTCAGGGATTAAGCTGAGAGAGTGTGTGTCTCACACCTTCAAGAAGGAATACGAGTTTCCAGAATCCTCAGGAGAGGGCCATGTGCACAGAAACCTCATTGGACAAGACCTAATTGGCAGGCTAGACTCCACCGCAAATTTGCTGTAATTGTAAAGCCCTTGGGTACTTATCCAGGATAAAGCATAGATCCTGTAGCATAACCTGCAGAGCTTTGCAAGAAGGAGCAAGGGTGTTAGCCATAATAAGAGATAAGGGCACTATATAGTGTTCAAGGCAATAGTAGACGAAGAAACACTGAGCATAATAAATATATACGTGCCTAGTGAAAGACCCAGAAAATTCATCAAGCAAACACTCCCAAAGAAATAGCAATCATAGTTGGTGATTTTAATATACCTCTGTCAAGCAATAAACATCAATGGGAAGGAAACTTAACAAGGAAACTAGAGAGCTAACCTCTACAAGTAGGCAACTTGGCCTAAGAGACCAGAGCTCTTTACACAACTGCAAAAACAATGTCTTGTGGTGTTTTAAAATTAAAACAAATATATTGTAATATTATTTTTGCACTCCATGAAAATTTTTGATGCTCCATATACACCAAATTTTTAGTCAAGAATCCCCCCCTTCCTTCCCTCCCCCAAGCCAGTGTCCTACTTAAAATCTGGTCACTTTACCCAAGACAGGAGATTTCTACTAATCATTCAGGGAAAAACTGACACCAATCCTACACAAACTCTTCAGGAGCATAAAAAAAGACCACAAGCTCCAAAACTCTTTCTTTGAAGCTAATATAAAATTGATATCTAAACTTGAAAAGGATTGCACAAGAATTGAGAACTACGGACAGACATCTCTAATGAACATCGATATAAAAATCCTTAACAAAATATTGGCCAAGAGAATACAAAGACTATAGAATGAAGGATTCACCATAACCAAGTATGGTTCATTTCAGGGATGCAAGGATGATTCCACATCCAAAAGTCCATCAACAATATTTTCCACATTGACATGAAACCAGGTAAGGACCACATGATAATACACATGTGGTATGCACAGAGAAAACATTGGACAACATTCAACACCTATTCCTGCATAAGACATTCACACAGTGCAGGAATTATGCTTTGTCTGACCCCCACCCCTTCAAACTGTGGGAAATCTCAAGAGAATACCACAGAGAAGCAAGGGGAACAAAACAATAAAGGCCCTGAAGAATACAGAAAATAGACTTTAGATTCAAAAGACAGAGGTTGGCACTTCATCAGACTCATTCCAAAAACATACAAAAGGGTCAGCAGGCAAACCTGGAACTATTTGTAGGTTCCCTTCTCTCTCTCTCTCTCTCTCTCTCTCTCTCTCTCTCTCACACCTTCCATACCCCTCTTTTTTCTTCATCTCTATCTATATAACATAGGCAAGAGAAACAATTGTGAGGACAAAACAATGGGCTGATGGTTCTGGAGGACAGGAGAGACAATATGATAGGAAGGAGGAGCTAGCAAACCCAGGGACAAGGGGAAAAGAATAGATCTAAAATTCACAGTGAGGAGGGTGGAGAAAGCCTGGTAGACTTTGAATAAGGGCAGTGTGGTTGAGAGGAATTATTGAGAGCTGAAAGCACATCGAACATTATAGGAGGGGAGAAAAATAAACTGGAATAGAGGGAAAACTAGGAGGCAAAAGATATAGAGACATTACTATAGTAAATTACATAGTAATCAATACTATGTAAATATATTAACATATAGTGATAGCTATATAGGCCTATGTACATATATTTATATTTTAAGTATTAAGCATTAAGGCACTCAATGGATATTGGGCCTCTACCAAAGTATTCTCAAGCCAGAACACTTTGTTTTTCTTACCTGGCATTCTGTGACACTCACCTTCCCACACAATCACTGAAGACAAAATGGGTGCAGATGCAAATGTAGTGAAGAAAGCTGAAGTTGCTCAGCTATTAAAATATATTGTGTTCAGGGTCTTAAACGCTTGAAGCTAAACTTCACAGACCTGGCTAGATAGGAGCACTGATACATAGAAGAGTAGTAGACACACAGAAACCAGGACAGATAAACCCACATGTATAATAATGGGAGTAGGGAGCAGTGGGAAGATGGGGGAGAAGGGAGATAAACGGGGAACAGATGGCAAGGATCTACATAGATCCCACCCCACACTCCCAAGGGTGATTAGCAACAGAAATATGGGTGAAAAGAGACAATGGATGGTGTAACTTTTCTCACAAGTTTTAGACCTGCAGATCTACATTCCTCCAATGTGTCCCTCATCTATTAAGATGGAGCCTACTGAGTTGCTGAAACCAATCCTTCTGCATCTGTTATCGACATGGAGGGAGCCAAGCATAGGTAGACCTGGGCACACATAGATCAAAGGATTAGAATAAGAAATGGGGCTGTGGTAGTAACTTAATCTGATGTCAATTTGAGTATTAGAGTATAGGGGTGGAGTCTAGCCTGTCAACCTGGAGATAGCCAATAAGACGTCTGTGTGGGCATGACCTTCTCCAAAGAATTCTGGGAAATTGTGGAGGCAGAAGACTCTCTCTTGGTTCATTCCTTTGGAGACATTCGACTGACAAGGCTGGCTTCCTGTGAGACATCTCTGAGGAGAAGTCACATGAACCTATCCTGATGCAGCCAGAAACCTGGACCTAGAGAAACTACTTGGAGACTCCTGCCAGCACTGAGGTTCTTACAACACTACTAGATCCAAAGACTTTCTACCCACTGTTTGTGATCATTCCGCATTTGGTAACATTGAAGGTGTTTTGTGAGGCTGAAGAGGACTTTGTAGATTGGTATCAAACATATGAGATAATATCGGTCTTATGATTTTGGACTGAACTGAGTTGGGATGTTTTCTTATATAAAGCTCTCTTTTATATTTGTGTTTATTAATTAGTTTCTCTATTCAACTCGGACTAACTCAGGGGATGAAATAAATCTGCAAGAGACATTGGAAAGTCCCCACTCTTATAAGTATTTTAGCAGAAAGGAAATCTAGGCTAGGGACATGCTAGATATGTCATTGAGTATTGATTTACAAGTTATTCCTCAAACTTGATTAAAGATCAGAATTACATGGGTATATAACAAAAATATATGTTACCTCTTTTTCCCCTAGATAATTTGCTTCTATAGATTTAGTTTAGGACATAGACATTTGAACAGATATTTTATTATTTATTTTAATTAATACTGCATGTAATTATCATGCACACATTATGTTTTGAATGATTACCCTATTGATAATATGCAAAACACACCACCAATAAAAATAGAAGGGGAATGGCACTGTTTATTTAAATATAGTTCCAGATTGTACAAAGGTCTGGATTTTACTTTATTAAATGACTACCCCCATTTGATAGAAGAACAAAAAAAGTATAAGAAATCCATGTATTAACTCAGGTATCACAGCAGGTAATTAGCAGGACTGAGACTTTAATTCATTATTTGGCTACCTCATTCTATCTTCCAAGGTTTGTCAGGAATTGTGTTATCATTAATTGCATTTCTAAAATTGGAGAAAAATATTTGTTGTAATTTTTCTTGTACTTCAAAAATTTTTAATGCTTTAGTTTCTCAAACACACTGAGAATCTAAAATTGAAAGCTCTTGTAGCCTCAGAGAGAAACAGCAATATTGAATAGCAACGGAAAGGTCTCATTATGTATATTGGAAAGGTCTCATTGTGTATATCGAATAAGCCATCATCCATTTCCTTGCTGAGCTGAAGCAATGTGATTTTCACCCTGACAGGCCATTTATCACTTCCCACCACCCATCAATAATTGATTAGTGAGATTGGATTCAGCACAATGCAGTCAGTCAGGTTTAACAATGTGGACTACAGTCTGTCAAAATGTGGTAACCCTTTAGTCTCTGCTTATTCATCTTTGATAGACTACCTCTTTTCCCACCAGAAAAGATAGGAAACTTTGAGACTGAGGAGAAAGGGGAGTAACCAGCAGCTTACCCTTATGCTGAGATTCCTAAATCAGCGTGCAATCACAATATTGCTATACTTACTTCAAAAAAAAAGACATAAAATGCTCTGGTCAATTGGCTATTCTCATAGCCTTTTTCAGGCCATGGTTCTGGGGCATTTCTCACTTTACCAGAGTTATTGTTGTGAGGCATCATCAAGTCAGCTCCACCACATAGTAACCGCATGAAAGTGTTCACAGCCCTGCACTAGCTTCACAGTCATTCTTACACCAGAGCCCATTGAGGCAACCACTGTACCAATCCTTTTCATCAAGGGCCTTTCTCTTTCCCAGCCTAGGACACAGGTATCCAGCTTCTTTCTTTAATTTGATCCAGAGCCTTTACCCTCTTCTCACGCTCATAAGTTTCTATCCTGCAAAACTCCCATTGCAGGGTAGCTAACAGTCTCTCTAGGTGGTATGCTGACCCTAAAGATATGAACATGAACTGTGTTCTTTGAAAGTTTACTGATCGTCTTGAAAGAGAAATAGAAAATGGAAGTAATAAAGAAAAGTCCATTGCTTTTTCTTAGTTGCTGCTTCAATTATTCCTTTTAAAAATGGGAGTGGGGCAGTAAATAAAGATTAAAAAACTACCTTTGAGAGCAGTGGTGATTCAGTGGCAGTATTCTTTCCTTCATTGCGGATCTAGAGCCTGATCAATCTCAAAATAGTAGCAGTTCCTGTACTGTGGGTGGCATAGTTCATATTCTCAATCAACACGCCTCAATGGCAACCACACTGGACCCATCTGTTGGTGGTGACTTGACTATGGCTGCAATAATACTACAGTAAAGCTTCCAGATTAAGATGGATTATGAAAGAGAATTTTTCAAGCTGCTTAAAAAAGACCAAAAAACTAGCCAAAGAAAACAATTGGTCATGTGTCATGAGACCAGGTGCCAACTTCACAGCTCACAACACTTTGCTATTCAGACATGGCCAATAGAATCCGCCTTGTTCTGCTGGAATTGAGAGAAAGTATGTTCCTTTTATGGCTTATTTTTGGAGCAAAGTCATGAAGATTCATTTAACACAGAACAATAGGGATTGACTCTTTATTTCAAGTGGGCATTTTTCATTTCAGAGGCATCTTCAACAGGAGGTCAAAGAGGAGAACAAAGAAAAAGCTGACATTTGCGAGTCTAATATGTGCTAGATTGGCTTAAGTGTTTTAAATGTCATAACTGACTGACCCCTCCAAGAGATAGCTACTTTTATCTTCCCCAAGTTCTTAAAAAAGAAAACAAAAAAAATGTCATTAAATTGAATACAATTCATGATTTCTGAGGTTGAAATCTTTCTTTAATGATCATTTTATTGAGAGCTCTTACAGCTCTTATAATGATCCATACATTGATTGTATCAAGCATATGTGTGCATATGTTGCCATCATCATTTTTTAAACATTTGCTTCTGTTTGAGCCCTTGGTATCAGCTCCTCTTTGTATGCTCCACCCTGGACTCTTTACATTTTTATAGGTGCAGAGTATCACTTTTCTTTTGAAGATTGATTGTTTCTGTAACTTGTTTCTGTAACTGACATTTTGCTGTTGCAATCCTTAACCAACAGTGCCATCAGGATGTTCTTCCACAACTTATATAGGATGAAACTGAGGGAAGAAAATATTTGTCATTCTAGTGGTATCCAGAATGTGAACAGTGACATTTTTAATATACTGAGCTATCTTATAACACAAAAGTTTCCTGTACAGCTTTCTGTTTGTAGACTTTACCCTGACTAATGTGCATTCTAAAACAAATATGCTCTCCACCATTAACAAGAAAGTTGTGGAAAATCCACTTACAGGCACTTTGGAGTTGGCAATATGATCTGAAAGGTGAAAGTCTTGAAGTCTATGGATCCTTTTTACTCTGCTTATGGTGGGGTTGTCATGAGGTGGCATCTACTAGATGACAATGGATTTGGTATTGGTATAGTTGATTTGTTCCTTACATTGTAAAGTCATCTGGCAGAGCTTCACACTTGGCCCATTTTCCTATGATAACCTTGAGTAATGTCCTTGACATTCATTACAAATTAATCTGTTTTCCCCAAAGAGTTCAATTCACTGAACAGGTTTACCTGTGTGATATTGGAATTGAGACTGACAATCTTTCAAAAATAGCTTTATTGGCATATAATTCACATAGCATACAATTAATCATTAAATCATATTATTATCACTATAATCAATTATCAAACATTTTCTTCTTTCTTTTACTTGTTATTGTTAACTACCCATATCTTTTGACCTCACATGCCATGCACTGAGGCAATTATTAATCTACTCACTGTCTATAGATTTACCTATCCTGGTTTATATACATGAAATAATACAAAACACAAACAAGAAACAAACAAAAACAACAATAAAAAAAACAGTAAAACATTAATAGAAAATAAAACAGAAATTATTAATGACCAAAATGAATTCAAAATGAGCTCAAAGGGAAACCAAACGATAAAGTGTTATATGTTTGCTTAAATACATCTGTCAAAATTGACATTACAATTCTTTCTGGTAGCAAAGTTTTCATATTCCTAGACTCTGGGCAAAAGAAATTAAACAGACACTTTATATGTGTTTGGATTGTGGGATTCCACTGTCATCCATAACCTTCTGCAAAGTGAGTGTTTACAAATTAAGCTCTGATAGGTTCCCTCATTCATATTTTAATTTTATTATTTACAGTCCTTTGATCACGCAGGATGGTGTGCTTCTTCTGTGTGGACCTAGTTGAGGTCTGACCTACGTGGCTTTAAAAAGATAAACTTTTAAAGTATTAGATAATATTCTTTCTGATAGCTGGTTACCATTTGGTTTCTTCACAACATGCTATAGTAGCCATGTCACCAGTGATGATGGTGAGTGTGTTAGTCTGGGTAGACTAGAGGAACAAATTCAAGGACACACATATCGATATAAGGAAAGCGTTCATATACAAAAGGAATGGGACATGGAGAAAGCATCCCAGCCCAGTCCAGTCCAAAGTCATAAGTCCGATATTAACCCATATGCCCGAAATCAGTCTATACAGTCTTTGTCCGACTCACGAAGTCACAGGTCAGTGGGTGCAGAATCCCGGTGCTGGCAGGGCACCTCGCCTCCAGGGTTCATTCAGGGTCCATCAACAGCCGAAGCAACTCATCGCTGGCAGAGGTCTCCATCTGGCCGCCCTAGCTTCAGAGATCTGGCTCCATCAGGACAAAGCTGTGTAGTCTCGCCGCGGTTCCTCCAGCTTCTCAAACGCTGCCAGCTTGTCTTGTCTGTGATTAATCATCTCTCTAACTCCCAACAACTGGGGAAGGTAGCTTCTCAACTTCACGAGGGAAATATCGCAAGATTTCCCAGAAGTCTCAGGAGAAAGCCATGCCCACATAGAGGCCTCATTGGCTACTCAATGGTTATCTCCAGATTAACAGGCTAGACTCCACCCCTACATTTCAATCATAAAATTAACATAAGCACATGACTGTCACAGTGAGTAAAGGCTAATTGTGCTTAGATTAGAGCCTCACATAATTGGAACCCAAATCCACTCATATATACCATTGGTTCACATGAGACATCATTTTAATTTTATGATATATAACATTATACATCATCCCTATGAGGCATAAGGTAATTCTATAGTATCATTAATTTAGTCAATGGTATAGAATTTAAAATATTTTTGAGAAAAGGATCTTGTATAACTATTGGGGGATTTTCAGATCATAGTACATGATATGTACTATGAATTTGACATACAGATTAAAAATTTGAGTGGCTGAATATTATTTACAGGAACAATGATGCTTATGGTTAGGGAAAACCTTCAATAACACATATTCATAGAGCAGAACTATGTCTGCTAGACTACAATAGGTCATACAAAACCAAGAGGACATTACTAAATGTATGATAGTCCCAGATCATCATTCTCTGGGCACCCTAAAAGCAAGAGATAGGAGAGGTAGTTTTTTAAGAGCAAGAATTATAGAATTTTTCTGCCCTCATTTGCTTAGCTATCCCTCCAAATTTGCTTCTTTTTACAAGAGTGGTTGGGAGGGACTGAGGCAATGACTGTCCACACAACACCAGTCTCAAGCAAACCATATCATAATCAGCCATCAGACTTCTGTAAAATCACTTTTTTCTAAATGAAGCAAAAATTATCTGGGTGTATAAGTAGCATAAAGGCAAGGTCTAGCCTCAACCAATATATGCACCTTTAGAGAAATGAACAAACTTGAGTTTAAAGATTGCCCGAGGCTTTTAAAATAAATTCTTACACTCACTTAAGAGGGAAGACGTTACATTATTACTTCCCTTTTTATTCAATTTTGCTCTCGAAATTTGACAAAAGGCCTAAATCTCCCTGGAGCCCTCCAATAACTGCCAATAATGTTAATAGGGCCACAGTGCTCTTCAAAGAGGTAAGGATGCTGCTCACCCCTAACAAATTTGCAATTGTGCATCTTTTCTACTTCTTTAACTTTCAGCTCCTCCCTTTATATTACCAATGAGTAATGATAAAATTGGCTTAGATGAAATCAGAACTCCCTACTGACCTATTTCTATCACAAACATCAATGATCCTCTTCTTATATTTCTGAGAAAGAGGAAAAATATTTAATGATAACATATAACATTCTGCATCTTAAAAAGTGAGAAGCAAAGGAGAAAATTAATCTTGATGGCAGTTGTTAGTTTAAAAGAATTAAATGCATCTAGGAATCTATATAAAATGGAAAGAATTATGTGATTCAGAATAACCTCAGGGCTAAATTAACATTATGTATAATCTAAGTATTACTCACAATAACTATATCAAACTGAGGTTAAAAAATTGAGAAGTAGATGATGCTTGATCATGATAGTATTTAAAAACATGAACTCAATACTTAATAGGTTTACCTTATACATTAGAACTAACATAACAAATTGAGATTATGAAAATGAAAACTATGGTTCTCGTCCCAAAGATGTTATAGACATGTAAGAGAGGAGACAGTATGAAAACATTCCACTGATACATTACAGGAGATGGATATATGCAGTGAACTCATAAAGATATTTACCTCGGGCCATGGTTGAAGAAGCAAAGAGGGATTTACAGAAATGTTTTAGCTAACATAAAGTAGATAAATGAAGAGAATGGTGGTAGAGAAATCTAGGCAGAGATAACAGCAGGTAAATGACTCCAGGATCTCAGGAAGAAAACCTGAAATCATCATTTATAGGAGGAGGTAGGAGAAAGTGAATGGGAGGTCAATAAACTTAAGGACACAGGAACACCAAGGGATCAAAAATCTATGGCAAGGAGTGTGTGGAATGCCTGATGGGTTTTGATCAATTTTAATATAATCAAGAGGAAATACTGAGAGCTGAATGAAAGGTGAACATCATAGTGAGGCATGAGGAAAGTAAAAGAAAGAGAAAAAGAAGTAGGAGGTGGGAGTTCCATATAAATTTATACATATGAGCATGTACATATGTAATATTAATATGTAAGGATAGGGGTATTGGTCTATGTACATATAATTATATATTAAACTATTAAGGTATCAGACAGACTTAAGTTTCTACTTAAGTCTTCTTTGAAAATGAGAACACTTTGTTTTAGTAACCTGGCACTGTGATACTCCTTTGTGATTTGATCACTGAAAACACAATGGGAGCATAAGCAAATGTTGTGAAGAAAACTGATGGTACCCGACTACTAAAAATATAATGCCTGGATTAAAAAGATAGTACCTTTCACAATAGTCAAGCACACATGGAAATATCTAGGACAGACCTGACTAAAAAACAAAAGATTTGTATGAGAAAAAATTATAGAAAACTATTACAAACAACCAGAGAGATCTCAACAAATGGAAGAATATCCCATGTTCATGAAGTAGAAGACTCACTGGAACTGGAAGATGTCAGTTGTGCCCAAGGCAGTATATAAGTTTAATGCTATCCCGATATGAACACCATTATCTTTCTTCAAAGAATTGGAAAAACTGATTCCAACTTCATATAGAGAAGGAAGAAGTCCATAATTAGCAGAAAATTTAGAAGGTCAAAGTAGGAAGGCTTGCTCTTCATTTAGCACCTATATATGATGCAGTGTTCAAAATAGTGTGTGCTGGAATAATGACAGGTATTTAGACCAATAGAAAAGAGCTGAAAACCCAGAAATAGAAACATGAGCATAGAGACAACTGATTTTTGATAAGAGCCCCCAAAATAACAAATGGGAAGCAGATGCCCTCTTCAATAAGCGGTGCTTGAAAACATGGATATCTACCTGCAGAAAAATGAAGCGGGGTTGAGCCCCGGTGGCATAGTGGTTGTGCACAGGATTGTGGCCCACTGGGATGGAGGTTCAATTCCAGCTCCACAGGAGCAAAGGCTGGGCTTCCTACTCCCACCACCAGAGGGCAGTGATGCCAAAAAAACAAAAACAAACAAACAAAGAAAAATGAAGCAAGAGTCTTCCTCACTCCATTGATAAGAATAAACCTCAGGTGGATCACAGACCTTGATGTATATCCTCAAACTATTCCGGTCATTAAATGGGACACACCTCAGATGGTTGGCACTTGGAGCTATCAGAAATAGGGAAGGATACAAATACAGAGGAGTCAGAAATTAACTCTTGTGTACATTAAAGAATTCCTCAAGAGAGTAATAAAAGAGTCCACAGACTGGGAAAACATCTTTAGTAATTACACATCAAAGGTTTTATAACTAGAATCTACAATACTTTGCAAGCTTATAATAAGGAAAAAAAAAACCTAATTGCTCACTTAGGGAAAGGACCTGAACAGAAGTATCTCAAGGACAAAAATCCAAGTGGCTAATAAACATAGGAGAAAATGTTCTTGATCATCAGTCATTAGAGAAATGCAAATTAAAACAACATTGAAATACCACCTAGTACCCTAAAAGACAGCCCAATACAAAAAATCAGAAAGCAACAAATGTTGGAGGGGCTGTAGAGACATACAAAATCTTGTCCATTGCTGGTGGGTCTGTAGGTATGTACATTCATTATGAAAATTTATTTGGCAATATCTAAAACAGATGAAAATCATGCAATCATATGACCCAGAAATCTCTCAACTGGGCATACACCCATAAAAGGCAAAAAGCAAACCATTGCTGGACATCTGTGCTTCAATGTCCATGATGGCATAGTTCACAATTGCAAGGAGTTGGGAAAAATGTAAATTTCCTTCAACAGGCAAATGGATTACAAAAACTGAGATAGGGTCATGTCTGATTAGAGCACACAGGAGAAACAGAGAAGGATGGAGAGAGAGGGGAACACATCCTGGTCCACCAAGCTCTGAGGACAATATTTCTGTTTAGAACAGACAATGGGGCCAGCCCCACCATGAGACACAATGTGTCTCACTGAACCATAGCACTACGGGGGATAACACTGGAGATGCAATAGGAAAATTGTGCCCAATCTGACCCAATCAAACTGGGTGAAACATTATTGGCATGAAACACAGCAGCAAAGGGGTAAAATCCCCAGAGATTACCAAAATTAGATGTAAGTGTGGCACCCCATCAGATTCGACAGGAAAACACTATTAAAGGTGAAAGAACAGACCTGGAACTATGTATAGTCCTTTTCTTTTTTATCATTGGCTTTCTAGTTGTTAGCTTGTTTGTTTGTGTGTGTGCTATTATTGTTTGTTGGTTTTTTCCCCCTTTTTGTTTTGTTTGACTTTTTCTGGGTTTTGCATTTATTAATGTCTCTGCATGTCTATTTAGATAAGATAGATGGGATAAATAATTTGGAGAAGAAAACAATGGACCCGTGGTTCCTGGTGGTTATGGGAGAAAGGGAGGGGTATGGTCAACAAACCCAGGACAAGGGAACAATAGTAAATCAATGGTGAGAAGCAAGTCGGATGCCTACTAAGGCTTAAACAAGGGCAATGTACTAGTGAGGAATTATTAAACTCGTAGGAAGGCCAAACATGGTTATGGGACAAAAAGAAAGTTAAAGGAAATAGAGAAAAGAACCAGAAGGCAAAAAACATTTATAGAGTTCTAAATACAAGCATGAACATGTGTAAATATATAATTATAGGGAAACAGATTTATGTACTTATATCAATACGTTGAGAATTAAGGTCTTTGATATTGGGTCTTGACTCAAGTACTTCCTAAACACAAGTACACTTGGTTCTAATAATCCAGCCTTCTGTGATGCCCACCTTCACAACACGGGATAAAAACAAAACGCAGCGAAGAAAATTGACAGCACCTGGCTACCAAAAATGAATAGGGTATAGGATCTCAAAGACTTGAAGACAAGGGGATATTTAGCTGAGAAATAACAAAGCTCCCGTGGAACAAGGACACTAGCCTGTGTGCTCATGAGGTGTCAATGGGATCAAGTGTCAGGCATTTAAAAAATCAGGTGTCAGCCACAGAAAAAAAATCATACCAATGTGAATATGTGTGTAGGGGAAGTGTGGAGGGGAGATCTGAAGCCCATCTGTGGACAATTGGACATCCCCTTACAGAAGGGTCACAAGGAAGAGAGAAGCCAGTCAGGGTTCAGTATAGCACTGATGAAACAAACTGTTTTCTTCTAGTTCTTTAATGTACATTGCCACAGATAAGAGACAGAAATCCAGGACAGATAAACCCCTCAGGACCAACAATGAAAACAGAGATATCAAGAAGCTAAGGGGAAGGTGAGGGGAGAAAAGGGTAATCAAACACCAGGATCAATTTATAACCCTCTCCCAGGGGGACAAAGAACAAAGTGGGTGAAGGGTGACAGAAGATAATATAAGATTTTAAAATAATAATCTATATACTATCAAGGGTTTGTGAGGGAGGGAGGGTGGGGTATGAAGGGGGAAAAGTGAGGAGCTGATACCAAGGACTCAAGTAGAAAGAAATTCTTTGAAATGATGATGGCAACATAGTTACAAATGTGCTTGATACAATGTCTGAATGTCTGGATTGTGGTAAGAGATGGAACAGCCCCTAATAAACGTATAAGCACACCAGCTTGTGTGATCATGAGGTGTAAACAGGATTACATATCAGAAGATGTAAACACACATAAATATATTGATATGAAGGAGAGGGGTTGGAGTTCAGCTATAGACAGTTGGATATCCCCTCACAGCAAGGTCACATGAAAGAGATGAGTTAGCCAGCATGCAGGTCAGCACCGATGAAACACAAACATACAACATTTCTCTGATTCTTTAATTCTTCTTCCTCCAGCATAATCATGACCCCAGTTCTACCTCACAAATCCTGCTAGACGAGAGTATGTACATTGGTATAGATAAGAGTTTTCAACACATGGATTCTAGGAGAGACAAACCCCTCAGAAAGAGTAATGGAAATAGTAACACCATGAGAATGGGGAAGAAGGAGAGCAGGTGGGAAAACAGAAATGATGGCTGTATACTGTTCACCCGTAGGTGATAAACAAATGAAATATGGGGGAAGGGATATAGCAGATGGTGTAAGATATGAAATATATATATGTGTATATAATTTATCAAGGGTTCAAGAAGGTGGAAGGATGAGGAAGGGAGGGAAAAAAGAGGTTGATAATAAGGTTGCAAGTAGAAAAATAATGTTTTGAAAATGACAATGGCAACATACTTACAAGTTTGCTTGATATAATTGATTTATGGATTGTTAAAATATCTCTATGAGCCCCCAATAAAATTATGTAAGTAATAAAAAAAGAAGTAGAAATAATACAATCCAGCAATTATACACCTAGTTGGCACTTCTAACTGATTTGAAGATTTGCACCTTCACAAAAACCATGTCACATACTTTTATTACATCTATATTCATAATTCCCTCCAAACCAGAAATAACTAAAATGTCCTTCAGAAGTTGTATGACTATACAGTGGAATATCAGTCAGTAATCAAAGGATTTATGAAATAACATGCATGGCTGAAATAAAACAATCTGAAAAGGTATATGTATGCATATATGTATATGGAATAGATTCCATGAATATGACATGAAAAAATTGTGCAGAAAGAAACATATTATTGGTTTCCAGGATTAAGAAGAGGAAAGCTTTTTAACTAGGAAAGTACAAAGAATGTTTAGGGTGATGACAAGAATCTGTGTGATTTGGCAGTGATAGATATATGTTATTGCTAATTCTCAAATGCCATAGAAATGTATGACATATAGAATAAATATTAAAATATGTAAATAAAAATGAAAAACCACCAGGATGTGGAGAAATTCCAAGATGCAGTGTGTTGCAACAAAACCTCTCTTCTTCAGAGCTGGAAACACAGGGAATTCAGGACAGATAAACCCGTCATGAACAATAATGTGAGTAGCGATACCAGGAGGGGAAGGGGAAGGAGGAAGGGGGAACCAGTCACAATGATCTACATAGAGCCCTCTCTCTGGGGGATGGACAACAGAGGAGTGGGTGAAGGTAGACATCAGAGAGTGTAAGACATAAAATAATAATAATAATTTTTAAATTACCAGAGGTTCCTGAGGCAGTGAGGGTAGGAGAGGGAGGAGAAAAATTGGGAGATGATACGAAGGGCTCAAGTAGAAAGAACATTTTTTGAGAATGATGAGGGCAACAAATGTACAAATATGCTTGATACATGGAGGTATGTATGGATTGTGATAAGAGCTGTATGACCTCCCCAATAAAATGATTTTTAAAACCCATTATTTTTCTGAAAGTGGGAGGGGAGAGATGTTATGACTCAAGTAACTTTTGAAAATATTATTCAACAACTAGGAGACTGAAAAAACAGGACATGTGAGGAAATCCTGTACTCTACTTGGTAAAGTTATTTCTCAGGAGGACATTAATTTAAAATTCTGATACTGCTGAGTATATGGGATTTCATAAGTTAAATGGATAGGGGAAATAAGAGTCAAAGTTCTCACTGCTATTGTTGGAAGTTAAAGACAAGTGAAGAAAAATCATAGGGTACTGGATTCCAATCAAGGTCACTAATATGAACTCATACACTGAATATAGATACAGATGGAGAGACCCAGAAAAATTACAGGTAAATGTGTTTGCTGGTTACTGGGAGTACCCACATTTCTCAGTTCTGCTCCCAGAGAGAACTGAAAAGCAACAGCATCCCAATAATGCCCCAGCCAACATGCCTAGTGAGGGGACTATTATTTCTAACCCAATCTCCAATAGGAAGAACCAATTTAGGGCTGGGGCAAGAATATACAAAATGAGCCTGCAATATCTCTTGGTGTCATAAGGTAAGCACATCATCAGTTAGCAAAGGAAGAAATCAGCCAACCTGAAATAGTTCCCAATAGCCAAAATTGTCACCATTTAAGCAATAAGACACATACTACTGGATTATTATCCAAAATATGAAGCATCTAGAATTTGCAAAGATATAAATATGCATTTTGGGAAAAGCACAGAAAACACAGAAGCAGTCAAAATATGTTTGAAAATACTTTCCCCCAACAGATATTTCACTCACCTTCAAGGTAGGCTCCACTTTCAAAGGGTGAAATATAGAAATGTGTGAAGGGTTCTGAGCACTATCAAACACCATTTCAGTGTTTTTCATAATCAAGTTTTATGTTATCAGAGTTAAATCATGTTGATGATTCAGTGATGATTCAGTACCACTGATTCAGTGTAATGAGACATGCACTTTACTTTTGAGGTTTTCCTTCCTCCAACTGCCTAATTTATGTGTGTTCAGGAAGAAAATATCAGACAAATCCAAATTGAGAGATATGTTAGAAAATGCTTGACCAGTACTCTTCAAACTTAAAGAGAGTATTAAGAAAATCAAAGTAATCATAATAAATTTTCTGTTGACTGAAGGCTGAGACATGACAATTAATTTTAATTAATTAATTTTAATTAATTGTGACGTGGAATTTTAATTAATTGTAATATGGAATTTTGGAAAAGAATGAATGCCACATAAAATGTAGAGCTTAGTTTATTCAGTCTGACAGATGAAATATATAAGAAATAAAGAATTGAGATCACTTGTGAGGGATACACAACTACTCTCTGATGCATCCTTGTAACTTTTGTATAAATATAAAAGTATTCTGAAATTAAAACGTGAACTAAGAGTACTTTTGTTGATAGTGTGGAGTGAGTTTTAGATGTAGAAGGAGTAGAAGGTGAGGGTGGCTGGGGTCCTTTGAATGCCCTAGTGAGTCTGGGATTTAAGAAGAATTTCTGGAAGTTCATAAGAGACAGGCAGGCTTAAATAGGGGTTTCAGAAAAGGAGAAATGACAATCAGAGAAGAAAAGCACTTGCTGCTTGGCCAGTTGAAAACATATAATCATCCAAATTCAACCACCTTGAGAACTAACTCCATAAAGATTACGGAAGGAAGAGAATTGAAAGGCAATCACTTCATGTGTTAGTCTGGGTGGACTATAGAAATAAATCAATAGAAACTCTTATTGTATAAGAAAGAGTTTTTTGGGGGTTGGGGGGGGGAGAAAGAAAGAGGTTTGTGTGCAAGGGCAATTGAACATTGAGAAAACATCCCAACCCAATCCAAAGTCATAAGTCCTATATTAGCTCATAGGTCCAATACCAATCTACAAAGTCTTTTTCAGACTCATGAAACACATGCAATGAAGCCAAATGTAGGATGATCACAAGCGAATGTGATCTTTAGATTCAGTAGCATTGTAAGAATCTCAGTACTGGCAGGGGCCTTTTTGGCTTCTCAAGCATCTCAACACCGGCAGGAGTCTCCACATGGCTTTTCCAGCTTCAGAGATCTGGTTCCATCAGGATAGGTCCATGTGACTTCTCCTTCAGGATGTCTCACAGGGAGTCAGCCTTATGTCTTGTTAGTAGAGTGTCTCCAAGGTAGTGAACTGAGATAGTGTCTCCTGTCTCTAAGAAGAAAGTACCAGATTTCCCAGAATTCTCAGGATTAGGCCATGCCCACACAGAGGTCTCATTGGCTATCTCCAGATTGACACTCTAGACTCCACCCCTTCTCTCTTACTCCTAAAACTGATACCAGATTAGGAGACTACCACACTAGGGGTCTATGAAGTGGGTAGTGATGTCACGGTCCTCATCTCCTCTCACTAATGTCTTCCTTTTCCTTTAGTCTAAACATTAATTGGAATCCCCTAATTACTGGGAAACTAACTCCAGCTGCCTAATTTGTCTTTGGGCAATCTGGAAACTCCTCAATATGCCTCAACCTACTTTGCAATCTGATTGTCTCAAGAAAAAAAATAGATAAGCATGAAAGGACACAATACAGGTTCAGTAGGATACCATAGAAAGCGATAAAAACTTTCATTTTAATTAGATTAAGCAAAGAATACCACTCTCCGCAGGAAGAATAGTTTTTGTTATGATCTGGACTGTGTCCCTTCAAATATGTGTGGGAATATGCCTCAATTATCTAGTGCTTCTGTAATAGAAATACCATAGATAGATAGCCTTAACAAACAAGATTTTCCCACACAGTTTAGGAGGTTAGGAATCCAAATTCAGGATGCCAACTAAAGGAGAATATTCTTTCTCTGTGTAGGCACTGGGGAATGTCCTTTTGAGCCCAGTATTCTATCGAGATCCCCACGTGTTTCAGTATCTATTTTCTCTTGCATCTAGGAGGTACTCTGTGCAGGGACTCTGAGCTTAAGGGCCTCCCTTCTTGGAAGTAGTAAGTCCCTCCTCCTCTATTGGCTCCTCTCTCCTTCTTTGTCTTAAAATAAAAGGTGATACAGGCCACACCAAGGGATATTCCCTTACACCTGATCTCAGTAAGAGTTCTGCATCCCATGCTGATACCTTTACAATTGGTGGATTGAGCATATCGGGCCATGGCGTTGGAGGTTGGAGTGACTGTATCATTGCATAACTTCCAAAGTTCCTCATTACACGACTGCCAAATCACTGAGAATCATGGCCCAGCCAATATATTTGGAGGATCTAATCTCATTTGGGAGTAGAGTTTTATTTTTATGTTTCTGAGGCCATCTAAGTTTAGGGTGTATCCTAAACATAATCATTTCTGAGCTAGAGAGAAATAGCACATACATAGACAAGCAAGCACAAAAGAGATAAAGCTCAGGTCCACATGAAGATTCACCAAGGGGATGAAGGATGGCAGGGCACCAGAAACTGAAACAGGTGTCTCCCCAGAGCTTTCTCATAAATCTGCTGCCTTCAGTGCAGGTGTTTGACCCCCTGAACTAAGGAAAACTCATTTCTGTTCTTTAAAGTCACCCACTTGTAATATTTATGTTATAGTAGCATTAGGTAAGTAAGACACTCTGTAATACAAACACTTTGGGCTGAGTCCCAGTGGCGTAGTGGTTGTACATGGGACTGCGGCCCACTGGGATGAAGGGTCAATTCCAGCAGCAAAGGCTGGGCCTCCTACTCCCACCACTAGAGGGTAATGATGCCCCAAAAAACAAAATAAACAAAAAAAACAATGCCAGCACTTTAGTAGCATAGACCATGTACTGTTTGGGGGTAGGAATCCCCTTTTGTAGGCAATAAAACAACCTCCAAAAACCAGGAAGGAAAAACAAAACTAAAAAACTTCATATCATAGGTGTATGCTCGGTAATTACTTGGAGTCTGGGCTTGCTAATAAGTGGATGAATTATTTGAGGCCTGACAAATTTTTCTTGGGATGCTTTTGTTCTGCATGTAAAGATAACATGGCACCTGAAGAAGGTGCTAGAGCCAAAAGACCTCCACCTCTCCAATGACTAACACAGTTATCCCCTTTGTGATTACTCTTGAAAATGTGAGACAGATCCTTTGTCTTCAGAAAAGACAGCTTTTATATCCCAGTGAGAACATGAGAAGAGTTAAACTACTTTCTGTGGCATCTGCTTATTTGCATAATCACATAGTCCAACATAGGCAGATGGGCCCAGGTCCTTTCCTTGTCCTGAATTCTCTTCTTTTCTAATGAGTAAAATATTTTGTCTTTTATTCAGAAGAATTATTTATTGCAAGACACTTGGGGATGTGCCCCTGAACATCTGAATTAATATGGGGGAAGAGTCCTAATAATCAGAGATCTCAACAATACACACACACACACACACACACACACACACACATTTTCCTTATGTTTGATGCTTGTGCATGGAAAATTAAGTAACCTTCTATCTTTAGGGAAAGTCATCTTAGGTCACAAACAGGAAAGTCTGTTTGCATTTATGAGGCAAAGAATTTAATTTTACCCAAATAACTTTGTCTGTTTGTATGTCTTTCTTCTTTGCTCCTGAGGAATAATCTCTAAAGTTATAGGATTTTCCTAGTGCTTGAAATGTTTTGATGCCTTTTAGAGTCATCATCTCTACTTAGCAGTTTATAATATGAAGTGATTCTCAGGTGGAGTCTGAACTGGCCAAGTACAATATTCAAGCCATGGTAGAGTCAATCTTATGGGGAGGAGTTATGATTAAATGGCTCACCATGTCAGAACTCAAATTATCACAGTGATGCCAATGATAATTCCTAGTGGTACAGTAAACCATATTTCAACATATTTTCAAGATAACACATGATTAACGATGTGGTATTTTGTGCCCTTACACAAAATTGGGAGTTACATAGTCAAGTACTCTTAAGAGACATGACCTAATCTCCTAGATAATTAGACAAATTCTCATAGAGTTTTCAGCCACTGGTTTAAATTTGTCAAATATAACAGTCCACTATACTTTCATGGACTGAAGCAACAATGTTCATGAAGCCAGCACAGTTAGGCACTGATTCCTTTACATATAATGTTGCCACAGGAGAAGGGACAGAAACTAACAATAACAAACACTTTGATCATGGGGCACTCTTTTTATCTTTTCTTTTCTTTCTTTTAACCCAAGTCCTGCAGAATACTAGGCCAGTAGAGCTCTTGTGGGAAAGATGTTATATAAACAAACATTTCTCCCAGAGCTTCTTAATATATACGTTTATCATGGTGCATTTTAAGTTCCAGTCATTAAGAATATAGGTGACTTTGGGTGACTGCTCTGCTTTATAATCAAGTCACAGAGCTGAAGTAATCAATGCATCTACCCAGATACCTTTAGAAAATTAGCCTTGCTTCTATCTAAAGAGGTTATTTTATGGCTTCCAAAGTAATAAATTTGCCAATTCTCATTGCAGCATCAATAACAGAAGCTTCTTCCTACCTAGGTTACACGATTAACAAATGGATCCAGATGGATTTACAGGACAGATTATTGTACCAGGAAAATAAAAAGGGTTTACTAATTCCCTTCCCCTGGTTCTAACAGACTGGCAGTCTATTAGTGGCCTCTAGAGAGTTTCATAAGACAAATAGCTCTTAAAATATACTGCCTGGAGCTGAGGGAACATCGAAGTGATTCTGTATTCTCTGTGACCACCACTGATTACTACTGCCAAAGGAAGGCAGTAAAAAATGCCAATCACCATACTAGCATCTTAATATCTGCAGTAAAGACCAAGTGTCAGCTCCAGATGATTTGGGTTTTCAGGGTAACCAAGTAGGGTGCTCACATCTCAACTACTCTTCCAAACTTATCACACTCTCTGAAATCAATTTATGGCCACCCCCAATCTGTTTCCATCTCAGGACTAGTCTCCAGCATCAGACTTATTCTAAGTGCCCTTCATCTCTTTCTGCTCATCCTTAGATGGGGTCATAAGTAATCCCAGAGACTTAGGAAATAAACCTGCATTCTACTCTCAGTACCTGATGACCAGCCCACTCATCCTAATCTTTTACTAGCTGCTGGGATGCTTGATGATATTGTCAGGGACTGGGAAGGACTTCTGATACTTTGTGAATAGGACACATGGTGTATTTTTAGGGATTCTAAAGGGACTTCTGTTGCTCAATTAGCTATTATATATACAGAGTGGTCTTATATACCTACATTTTGATATTAATCCTTAGACAATTCAATTGAATTAATGAAGTTCCTGGGTGGTATACATTGTTGTCTCTTGACTAGCCAGAAACCCATGGCCTTTCTATCGATTCCAACTCATAGTCCTTGAGGTTGTAAAAATTTACAGCAAAAAAATCACCAGGGAACTCTTGACTGATTTGAATTGTGACCTTTCAGTTTTCAGTCCAAAATGCATCCAATAGTGCCACCAGCTGTTAATTAGGTGTCCTGGTTGTATATTAGGCTGCCATCTGCATGGTGGTCAGTTTGAAGGTGGCAGTAGCACCACAGGAAAAGACTGGGCTTTCTTCTCCCATAAATAATTATAGTCTCAGAAACCCAAAGCAATCACTATGATTCTTCAGTGACTTGATGACAATGAGTTTGTTTGTTTTTTTGGTTTATGCCTCAGAAGAAAACAAGCACCTTCTTTAGAAAGGTTGACTCAATGATAATGTACAAAGTAAGGTGCTTCTCAGGAAAACAGGGTTCACCATGAGACATCAGATTAAAACAATGGCAGATATGGTTGACATCATTTTGAAAATATAATTGTATAATAAAGTAATTGATGTTCCTCAGATAATAGTTTTCACCCTTATTACAACATAGCATTTAGCTTCTAAAGTTATGCAAGTTAATATTCTGATAGAATTTCTAACAGTATTTTATTGTCATAGTTTACATCCCAAACAGATTCTTTGAGGACAAATCACACATTGTGCTATTGCAACTAGTTTTTTGGACTCCACAGATATTAAGGAGAGTTACTAAAAGGGACATTCCACACTGCTGTGTCGCAGGAGGAGCATTATAAAGATAATCAGGCACAGATCCACTAGGTTTTGAGGAGCTAAGAGACCTTTGGTTATGACAGTGGAGACTGACAAGGGTCTCAGACAGAGCTGGAATAATATGGAGCCAACCAAAAGGCTTTATCTCAACACAGTCACTGCTAGCTGACACATCAGGGCAGCGTTTAAACTGCTTCAGCCCCATTGTGAGGGATTGGAGCTCAGTTATGCTGTTCCTTGTTTACATCTCTTCTCTCTTTCCCCACTACAGTACAGTGGGTCCACGGTTTTTGCTTTTTTATTTCTTCTTTCTCTTTTTCCTTCCATTTTCCCTCAAACACCACTGCAAACCTCCAGGCCAGTCCTCTTAACCTAGGGTGCTTACACCTGCCCTCAACCCAGCTGGGAGAGCACCACTCTCAGCAGTGTAACCCCCGGCTGGGGAAAGTTCACCCTTTTTCTGGGGGAAATTCTACTTGCCTGCCCACCCTCTGTAGCACATAACGTGTGACTGAAGAAATCCCAACCACATTCCGGGGGAAATCCTGCCTATGTGGCTGGCGAGTTTCTATCTATCTTTTGTGACCCATGTGACCAAGAGAACTTCCCCCACCTACTGTAGTGTTACATACACCCTAAGGCAGCTCATCCAATAGCCATCAACTGTTCCATGTTGCTGCAGAACCTCTACCCAAAACTAGCCGACCAGGGCTCTTCTGCCCACACTTCATGGTGCTTTGAACCAAAGTGGGCATACCAACCTGTCTTCTGTGGCACTCTCTTTGCAGCAGGCACCCCCACAACTATCATCCTTGCTCACCCATGCTATCATAAGTGACAACATCACAGCTTTTTGTGAGATCCCCCAGTGTCGCAATATCCACATGGATTCAGAGCCATCCAACCAGCATCCCTTGAGAGAACCATTCAACCTCCAAATAACAGAATACTGGTTGACTAGGGAAAAGAGTGAAGCAACAGGAAAATTAAGTGGTAGGATAATTCCATAGTGAAACTAGCTTCAGACACCTCGAAGGAGCATTCCTACAAATCTCCTGGAGAGAGCCCAGTGCTCTTTGACTCTCTGGAAAATGACACTGGATTCTCTAAAACAACACAACACAAACAGCATTAAGTCTCAATGACCTCAATGAAAAAATAGGATAAACAAAAGGCAATGTCAAAAGATGTCTTGAACCTAATGACGTGCATAGAAGAAGTGGACGTTAATCTACCACAGAAAGATATTTTCAAAATTCTGATTGGAGTCACACAGGATAGGAGGGAAAAATATAGAGAAAAGGATGAAATGATAGAGGAGATAAAGAACATATACCAAAGGAAAATACAAGAGCTTCAGGATGAAATAACAAAAAGAGTAGCAGACTCACAGACATTGCTAACCGATTGGAGGAGGCAGAGAGCTGCACCAATGACCTTCAGGACAGCCAAGCAGACACTAACAAACGTGAACAAAAATCTAATAAGATCATCAGAGAAGCCGAAGAAAACCTAAGAACCATGTCTGAAGCTATGAAGAGAAACATCAGAATAATTGGATTAACAGAGGGAGACAAACCAAAGAAGTCACGTGCAAAAGTAAAGAGAGAATTCTAGGAGGAAAACTTGCCCAGCTTAATGAATGAAAACCAGGTATCCATTCAGGAGACTGAAAGAGCAACAGATAGACTGAATCCTAATAAGAAGTCACCAAGATGCATAATAATTAAACCATCCAACTTAGAGGAAAAGGAGAAAGTGATAAGAGCAGCTGAGAAATAAAAAACAATCACATATAAAGGTTCCCAAGTAAGAACAAGCTCAGACCTATCAGCTGAGTTTATGAAAAAGAGAAGTAACATATTTCCATAATTGAAAGAAAATACTGTAAACCCAAGAATATCTAGTCAACTAATTTATCAAGATAGATGGAGACATAAGAGTCTGCTCAGACAAGATAGATCACAGGGAAAGAAATTCAACAAGGAGGCTAGAGATCTAAACATTACAATTATATATTTACAGAGCTCGTAACCTAAATAAAAAAAATCACATTTTTTTCAAACTCACTGGGTACATACTTTAGGATAGACCACATGCTGACTTTGCAAAAATTTAAGCCCATTGATATCACACAGATTTCTCTCTTTGACCACTGTGACACAAGGAGGGAAATCAACAAAAGGAAGATGAAGAAAACAAGGGCAAATAACTGGAGGATGAATAACTCTCTATTGCAAAAGGAGTGTGTATTGACCCAGATCATAGATGAAATTAGGAAGTTTCTAGAAACAAATGAGAATGGGAACACGATATACCAAAAACTATGGGACACAGCAAAGGCAGTTATCAGAGGAAGTTTCATAGCAATACATACACACATGAAAAAGGTAGAGAAAATTATGATTTATATGTTGGCACAAAATTTACAGCAACTAGAGAAGCATCAACAGGACAGTCATACTAATAGCAAAAGAAAATAAATAATAAAAATCAGGGCTGAGATTCCAGAAAGGCAAAATACAAAAACTGGAAAACAATACCGTACTGAAATTAAACTCATGTGTATATCAAAAGAATTCACCAATAAAGTAGTAAGAGAGCCACAGAATGGGAAAACATCTTAAACAGTGACACATCAGACAAAGACCTTATTACTAAAATCGATAATTCTCTGCTAGCTTCCAAAGAGAAAAAAGCCCAATTGTCCATTGAGGATGTGGGCAAAGGAACTTAACAGAAATTTCACAAGGGCATGCATATGAATGGCAAACAAACATATGAGAAAATGTTTTTGATATAACAGAAATGCAAATTAAAACAATGGGAAGCCACCTAATATGTTCAAAGATAGTCCAATTCAAAAAAATAAGAAAGCAACACGTGTTGGAGGGGCTGTGATGAGATAGGAACTCTCGTTCACTGCTGGTGGATCTGTAGATATGTATAGCCACTAGGGAGATCAATTTGGTGATATCTAAAACACATGGAAATTGAGATACCATATGACCCAACAATCACCACACTGGGCATATACCCAGAAGTGGCAAGTAAAAGCCACGGCCAGACAACTATCCTGCAATGTTCATCACAGCACAGTTCACAATTATAAGGATTTGGAAACAACCCAAATTTCCATCAACAGACAAATGGATTAAAAAACTATAGTCCATACATATAATGGATAGCTGCACATCCATAATAAGCAGTGCTGAATTTATGAATCACATTGCCACATGGGAAGAACTGGAGGACATTATGCTAAGTGAAGCCAAGCACACAAGGACAACTAGAACATGAGCCCACTTAGGTAAGTTTAAAAATGCAAAAGGGGCAAAGGGAAAAAGCTACTGTATACAGATATCCCTGGCACCCCAAGTCCAGGTATTATGGCAGGGGCTACATCAAATCCAGGGATATCTATACTAGTCAACTTAAAAGGAGGGGTTAAAAAAAACTAAGAAGACATGAGTAGTGGGGAAACAGGGAATTAGTTCACCCAAAGGGGAGGGTATTGTTTATATCTCCAAAGAAAAAGAGGGACCACACTTCATCCCGGTGTTCAAGGACATGAATGTACCATACCTGCATGAAGTAGGGAACTAATAGAGAGTTCTGAGGGGCCGGTTGCCCCAATCCCAACTACATGGACAGAGGAATGCATGAAGCCCAGGGATAGAGACATATCAGATCAGAACAGAAAAGAGCAAATGAACTGGAAGCACAGGGAATCCAGGACAGATAGATCCCTCAGGACCAGTAATGACAGTAGCCATACCAGGAACATAAGGGAAAGAGAAAAGGGGAACTGATCATAGTAATCAATATAGAGCCCCTTCCCTGAGGGAAGGACAATGGAAAAGTCTGTAAAGGGAGATACTGGATAGTGTAAGACATGAAAAAAGTTATAAATTACCAAGGGTTTGTGAGGGAGGAAGGGCAAAAATGTGGAGCTAATGCCAAAGACTCAAGTAGAAAGAAAGTGCTTTGAGAAGGATGATGGCAACAAATGTACAAATGTGCTTGACTCGATGTATGGTTTATGATGAGATATATGAGCTCCAATAAAATGTTTTAAGAAACAAACTAGTTTTTCTATTTCATCCCACCTGTGAGCCATGGTCAGGAAGAAATATAGAACTCTGGGCATCTCTCCAGGTTGAGTATCTCTGTGAGGCATCACAGAGCAGTATAAGTCTTTGATATAGGTGTTATATGTAGGTCTCTGAGTGGCATAAACTCAGGCCTACATTTGAAAATAATGCCTGGTGGTTTTAGCACATCCATAGTATTCCAGGAAAGACTAGTTTGGTGAAGTATATTGATGAAGATTGTATCATGAATACACTATGAAGCAGTTCCTCCATAATGCATGGTGTCAGCATGCATTGGTACTTGTTCAACGGTAATAGGCCAATGGTTTTGCAGTCATTAGGTGAAGAACTTGGCTCTACCACATGTAAGAACTGTTGTCATTAGTTGCTATTGAGTTTGCTTCTGACTCATAGAAATTCTATGTTTAGCAGAATGGAACAGTGAGGACTAGGATTAATTAATCACTCAGCTTCTCTGCATCTTACTTCCTTATCTTTAAATATGTTTAGAAATAATTATTCTTATAAGAATTAAAAGAAAATATATCTGATTTGATAGGTTTTCTATTGCTGTTAACTGCTGTAGAGTTGACCTGGGGATCCTATCAACAGTGGCATGAAATGGTGCCTGGTCCTAGGCTATTCTCCCCACAAATGAAGTATTATGCCATTTGATACACACAATTCTAGAATATCCCCAGACTTTTTATTCAAATATATCTTAGTCTAGAAGCTCTATTGAAATCCATTCAATATCAAAACACCAACCTGATAGAAAGGTCGGGGCTGCACATGTTGATAATCAAACTCATGTCAACTACATGGAAGTTTAACAACTAAATCATCAGTGTGATATAGATTTGCAAAAAGCCTTTAATATATTGATACATGTACAGTGAATTGTGCAATATTTATTATATACTAAGCAATCAATATGCATGTAAGTAAAAAGCCTTACACCTGGGGTTCCAGCTCAAACAGATTTATTCTTTGTTAAAATCAAAATATTTTTGACATGTACACAAGTTCTCTCAGTAGTACACTTGTCTAACTCATATGTCCTAATGTATATTAGCTTCTTATAGGATCTGCTGTTTCAATTAAATTGAAGACAGAAAATTCAGCTTAGAAATTTATGGAGTTATTTGGGGGATTCCCAAGGGAGTAATCATGACAAATTTTCTCAAAGGACACAGGATGACCAGGGCTGATAATGAATAAGTGGTAAGAAAAAATTTAATTGCATTATTGAAGAAAAAAGCTCAGGAAATTTATGTCTAGGTCCCCCCCACACACACACACACATACACACACACTCTACTGCATCTCAAGGCAACTGCTTATTGTTGGAGGACACCAGATAATTTTGAAAAGTTTTGAAAAGTTTTCTCCTGTGACATCTGCAGCCTTGGTCTTGTCCTTTTAAATCCTCTCCTATCCCTAAAACTCAGGGAACCTTGAAAAGGAACACAGTCTAAGTCCCTTGAGGATGTCAAAACTTTTGGCATTTTTTGATGTGGTATAAATCAAGAGGTACAGAATTCCTTGGGGAAGACATATAGAGATGGAAACACTGTTGCTCCCCCTCCCAGTGCATAGATGTAAATGTGGTATACATTGTGATGTTTTTGTTTAATGAAAGTGTCTATGATTTTGAAGCACTGACTTTTAACTTACCCTTGCATATAGCCAAAGAAATAGAAACATAGACAGGTTGTCACTTTCATCGGGTCACACAGTCAATACACAGGAGAACTAAGCTTCAAATTCATCCTCACTAGCTTCATAAATCTGTGCTTTTATCCACTACATTGAGCTTTGTCCTTTCAAATTCTCTCGTACTTGATGACTGAGGTAGCATACATTTCTAACTCCAGTGCTGACAACATTTTTTCTTTTTAAGTTCTGACAACTTAAGGACAGCTATTTAAGTAGACAAGGAGCCCTGATGGCACAGTCATTAAGTGTTTAGATGATAACCAAAAGATGATCAACCCCACTAACTCTCCTGTAGGAGATCCCCATGGGAATTCTACCCACTAACTCTCCAGTAGGAGATCCCCATGGGGAACTCTACTCTATTTTATTTGATCGCTATTGAGTCAGTTTCAACTAACACACAACAACAATAACTTGGTATCGGGAACCCTATATGCTTGATGTCTGGTTATATTTTTCATAGCTGCTGTCACAAGTAAGATTTTTTGCTTGTCTCCTTTGACCTGTGGCTAGATAGAAAGGCCCTTCTCATAGCTACTGTTGCAGGAGTCCAGTCTTTGTGCTTCAAAATCCAATGCCTCCCTTGCAGTAAGTTCATGCTACTCATTCCTCAGGTTGCAGGACCCCATCTGAAGGGTAGTTTTGTGTCATGAGCATCTTGAAGGCCATGACTAACTATCATTAGAACCACATGAAGGTCTAAGCTGACTCCCCTGTATGTTTTCTGATGGATTATCTTTTACAACTTCAAAGAAAACTTGATATTTAGGTACTGGATCACCAATTTGCATATGAAATGCAATGTATTTAATTATCACAGGGGGAGAAAAATTTTAGATACATGAAAGAATATATACCGGGCTGAGCCCCGGTGGCGTAGTGGTTGTGTGCAGGACTGCAGCCCACTGGGATGGAGGTTCGATTCCAGCTCCACGGAGCAAAGGCTGGGCCTCCTACTCCCACCACCTGAGGGCAGTGATGCCCAAAAAACAAAACAAAACAAAAAAAGAATATATACCTACCTAGCTATAGATAGATGTACACACTTATATAGGAATATATTTAAAAACATTAATACACACACATATATACACAAACATAATATAAACATATGACTACACAAAACTACATATAGTACATATATGTACTACACATAGTACACATACATATACATATAGTAAAGAATAGGGTATACATTAGCATACATGTATTCAAAAACATTAATAGACATAGAACAAGCATACACACAAATCCCCATGTTGTGGGGGCATATAGAATCATATTTATCCTAAATAACTTCACAAAACACTTATATTCTTAAAGTCATCACGCAAATTACTGGCAGAGATTTTTGTTACAATGAACAACATATCCTTTCAAAATAAGGATTTTGGCATATGGACAGCTGAAGACGGCAAAAAAGACAAAGCATTCACTACCTCTGTGAGGTTCTCACCTACATCAGAGCTCCATTCAATTTAGCTAGTTCTGCTATATGTCTGAGGTGAGAGGATCAGGTGCCAGTGAACAGCACAAGAAACCAATAGCTCTCCATAGGAAATTGACATTCTCTTGTTGAGTCTTGTTGAAACCTATTTCAAGCTCTGATAATCTGATCAGGTTTATTAATAGTAAGCAGATGGTATCACTCCATAATTCTAGAAAGAGAAACTGAAAGATGCTTGCTCTTACAAATGCCTTACTTTGTGAAATTCACAGTGTAAATAGTATAAATAACTCAGTAGCTTTCTGAATAACATGTGTCTATGTAATGACTGGATTATCCCACAAAGTGGTTTGCATGCATTGTCTTTTATTTCATCACAAACTTGCATTGCTAATAAGTGATTAATCCCAGGTAGATCTTTCATATGAGTCCATAAGCAGGTAACATAACCCTGCTTCTGAAACACCAAGCCCTCTCACTGCTTTCTCAGTTTTCAAAGACCCATTTTAAACTATCTCCATTCCTATTTATCATCAGTAACTCTCACATTACAGTAGACAGTCATATACCAACAGCATTATTATTATTTTTCTATTATTCTTGGCATGGTGAAGTGTCCTGAACTCTTAAGGAACTCAGCTTAATTCACAGGGGAAGGTGGATACGTTTGAGTCCAAAAGTTGACACTGAAGTAAGTAACCACTATCTATAACAAATAATGAAGGCACAAGGAACAGCTAATATTCTGTACACAGAACAGCATGCATTGATTTGGAACCTTTGTAGAAGGATAGACTATTGCAAAGAAAGGAGAAGAAGATACATTTATTGAATAAATTTATTGAATTTATTGAGCTAGGCTTTGTGTGTCTTATTTATTTAATGTTTCCAAGATCTCATTCATTCACTCATTAATTCATAAGGGATTTAATAGACAAAGAAGACAGCTGAGATCCTTTCTTCCTTGGAGATTATATGGGAGGGAAAAGCAGGAAACACATAAGTAAGTAAATAAATAAATGGCTAAAATGGGTACAAATAGCAATACATTTTATTAAAATAATATTGTAGATATAGTGCTAAAGTGAGAAACCCTGACAGGGCAATGATGAGGATTTGTCTACTAAGCAAAAGGTCAATGGTTTGAACCAATCAGTCACTCTGTTGGAAAAATGTGCAGCATTCTAGGACCAGTTGTGAGAGTTGGGTTGTCTGGAGGATGGAGGGGAGGTGAGGTAGAAAGGGGAAACTGATCATAAGGATGGCCACATAACCTGCTCCCTGAAGGACAGACAACAGAAAAGTGGGAGAAAGGTGACACTGGACAGTGTAAGATGACAAAACAATAATAATTTATAAATTATCAAGGGTTCATGAGGAAGGGGTGGGGAAGTGGGGAGGGAGGAGAAAAGTGAGCTGATACCAAGGACTCAAGTAGAAAGAAATGTTTTGAGAATGATGATAGCAACAAATGTACAAATGTGCTTGACATGCAATGGATAAATGTATGGATTGTGACAAGAGTTGTATGAGCCCCAAATAAAATGATTTTTTTAAATTCACAATCTTGGATGCTTTATGGGAAGTTCTATTCTCATCTATAGAGTCACTGTGATTCATAAACAACTTGACAGAAACAGATTTTGCTGGGTCTTGTGCTGGGGAAAGTTATGATAGGACTTACTTTCTATGAAGTAATCAGATAACTGAATCTTAGGAAAAAACTTAAATGCACATACTTGAGTCATGAGGAGATGGACCATCTGAAGATCTGGAGGAAGACTTGCTTCAGCAGACTGAACAGTGTAAATAAAGATTTTGGTCTTTAGAATGATAAAGCTACTCAGGTAGAGGTGTGCTGCAAATAGCTAAGATAGTCACTGATGCCTGAGTGGTAGATAATTCAAGTATACCCACAAGTGCCTTGAAAGAAAGTCCTGGTGACCTTCTTCAAAGAAATCAGTCCCTAAAAATCCTGTGGAGTATACTGAGGCAAATGAGATCACTGTGATCAGAATTGACTTATTGAGTTAGGATCTTGGGATGAGGGAAGAGCTTTCCCTGCTCAGGTATCTATGTTTGCAGGGTAAATTGTATGCATTCAAGTCGAAATGTGATGAAAATTCACAGGAATGTTAAAAAATAGGGCTTGATGTAATCTGAATTTTCTAAATTGGAAATACTTTAGCAAGTAAAAAACTGGACCAGTTACAAGTCATGAAACTTTGTACACAAAAGACAATTTGTATACCAAAAGTCACATAGCTACTAAAATACAGAGCTGAAATTAATCAGGATTTTTCTGATGACATAAATAATAAAGACAGAAACAATATTCAGGCTTTTGTCGGGGCATCAAGTTGCCTGAATCTTGAACTATCAACCTAATTGTGCATGAGTTGGTTTGCTTACCTAGTGAAAGCATTGACCAATGCTTATGTTGTATGTATATATGTATGTATGTGCATGTGTGTGTGTTTGCATGTGTGTTGGGGTCTCGGCCAGCGAGACCCTCACGTGGGGACCTTAGGAAGCGACGAACCTGGATGAAGAAAAGACACAGAGACAGGGAGCAAGACAAATTCTGATCAAACTCTGTTTATTCAAGGCTCAGCCAGCAGTATTTATCTCAGAGCATGAGATGAGGTAGAGGGCACACATTCCATTCCAAATATGGTGTGCTTTTAAACCAATGAGCATTCAGTGTAA
>PVJH01013229.1:0-61279 GCA_004026705.1 Nesogale talazaci
TGAGAGACAGGTATAACGCAAAGACCCCCAAAATGTATATGATTGGGAAACTAAAGATTCCATGAAGGCTTAATATGTGTCAAGTGGTTTTCCATAAATAGTCTATGTAAGTCTTGTGACAAAATGGCAAAGTGGTGATTAGCAGGTCCCATATTTTGATAGAGAAATAGAGCCTCAGGTATGGAACTTGTTCAAGTTTTTGTAGCAAATAGATGGTGTTCAGATGAAAGCTCAGGCTTGATTCCAAAAACCTGTTCTTAGTATGCCACCCCATATCACAACTGCAGAGTGATTATCGCACTCTTGAGATCTCAATGGGTGCTATAAAACACTACAGCATAGCTAGGCAATTAGAGGAAGTGAGCTGCTTGAAGTGTTTACGTATTTGCCCATGCACATGTACATGCGTGCACAGCCACCCACATTCACACACCTTAGTCAATATCAATATACTAACTTTATATATCTGCTTGACTATCCCACTAACAACTCAGATTCAACATATCTAGAAATGATTGAAGCACTTCCCCCTGATCCTTGTATGCTTCGTATTTTGTTTCTTTGCCCATTTTCTCAGATTAAAAGTGTGAGATTTCCATGACTCCTTCATTAAACTCCACAGTCAATGTATTAAGCCTTGTCAAATTGACCTCCAAAATATCCCTCCTCTTTTTTTCTTCTCTTCATCAATTCTCCATTCAACTCTAGTTCTGATGAACATATTCTCCGACAAAAATATTACTGCAATTTTATACTGGTTTCCCTTTGTGCCACTTCTGAGAATCCCTTTTATAGCCAGCAGGCACAATCATGGGTCTCAAAGACAAACATGTACAAATTTCCCATGTCTATCCTTTGCTTTATTGTAAAGTCCAAAGTCTTGAGAGCATAGTTTGCTTCTGAAAATGAGGATGTTTCATGAATTCTTTCAATAGTGAGGCCTTCTATGGTGCTTAGAACCTTATGAAACCTCAATTAATAAAATTTATTCAGTTAAACAAAAAGAGAAAAAAATGAGGAAAATTTTCCACTTCTACCAATTACATAAAACAATTATATCTTGGTGTAATTCTTCTTGGTCTTTCTTACATGTACAGACTGAAAAGCCCTGATGTCAGTTTCCACCCACAGTGTCCCCATGTACAACAGAAAGAGACATTGCACTGTCCTACACCCTCCTCCCAACTGCTCCCATGCCCAAGTCCATTGTTTTAGCCGCTGGGTCAATGCATCTCTTTGGAGTCTTCCTCTTTTTTTTGGTGCCCCTCCACTTTACCAAATATGATGCTATTCTTTAAGGGCTGTTTTCTCTTGACAATATGCCCAAAGTAGGCTAGAGAAAGTCTTGCTATCCTTGCATTGAAGGAGCCTTCTGTCCTTACTTCTTCCAAGACAAATCAGTTTGTTTGTTAACAGTCTATGGTACTTTCAGTATTTTCTCCAGCACCACAATTAAGCACATTCCTCTTCAGGCTTCCTTATTCAATGTCCAACTTTCACCTGCATATGAGGCAAGAGGAAATACCATGGCTTGGGTGGGTCAGGCGTACCTTCAGATTTCCTACTGAATGCAGTACATCTTTTGATTTCTTAGCTGCTGTTTCTGTGAATGTTAATTGTGGATCTAAGCAATATGAAGTCCTTGCCAACTTCAACTTTTCCCCCCATTTATCATGATGTCAGATATTGGTTGAGTTGTCAGGATTTTTTATCTTCTTTATATTGAGTTGTAATACATACTGAAGGCTGCAATCCTTAAACTTCATCACCAAGTGCTTCATGTCCTAATTTTCAGCAAGCAAGACTGTGTCATCTGCATGTTGCAGCTTGTTAATAAACCTTCCTCCAAGTCTTATGCTACATTCTTCTTCATATAATCCAGTTTCTATGATGATTTGTTCAACATACAGATTGAGTGAGCATGGTGACAGGACATAATCCTGATGCACACCTTTCCTGACTTTATACCACGGAGTACTCCCTTGTTTTGTTCAAACACTTGTCTCTTGATCCATGTACAAGTCTTACATATGCCCAATGAAGTGTTCTGGAGATCCCATTTTTATCAAGGTTTTCCATAGTTTGTTGTGGTCCACACAGTTGAATGCATTTGCATAGTCAATAAAGCACAAATAGACATTTTTCTGATAACCTCTGCTCTTCACCAAGATACAGCTGACATCAGGAATAATAGACTTTGTTCATATCCTTCTTTGAATCCTGTGTGAACCTCTGGTAGCTCTTGTGAATGTATTGCTACAAGTGATGTTGGATTATTTCAGCAAAATTTTATTTGAATGTGATATCAATGGTATCATTCTATAGTTTGAGCATTCTTTTGGGTGACCTTTCTTTGGAATGGTTACAAATATGGATCTCAATTGGCTAAGAAGCTACCTTTCAAGTCTCCTGGCACAGGAGTACTTGATGCTTCCAGTACATCAATAGGTTGTTGAAACAGCCCAATGGACCTGATATCCATTTCAGAGCATAGTTTTTGGCTAATGCATTCAGTGAAGAGCGAATTTCTTTCTTCAGCACCATTGATTCTTAAATGTGAACTCATTCTTTTTGATATAGGGATTCTGTGTATTCTTTCCATCTTCCTTTCACCCCAATAGTTTTATTGGAATATAGTTCACATATCATGCAATTCAGTAGTTTAATCATATCCAAAGAGTTGTATGTCATCAAATCAGTTTTAAATCAATTATTAAAAAAATAATTTTATTGGGGCCTCATACAACTCTTAGCACAATCCATCCAGTCATCTATTGTATGCCAAGCACAATTTTACATTTGTTGCCATCATCATTCTCAACACAATTTCTTCTACTTAAGCCCTTGGTATTAGCTCCTCATTTCCCCCCTTTCTTTCCCCTCCCTCATGAACCCTTGACAATTTATAAATTATTATTATTTTGTCATATCGTACACTGATGTTTCCCATCACCCACTTCCCTGTTGTCAATAGCCCAGGAAGGAGGTTATATGTAGATCACTGTAATTTATTTCCCCTTTCTACTCCACCTTTCCTCCACCCTCCAGGTATCTCCCCTCTCTCCACTGGTCCTGAAGGGATCATCTGTCCTGGATTCCCTGTGTTTTCAGTTCCTATCTGTACCAGTGTACATCCTCTGGTCTAACCAGATTTGTCTGATAGAATTGGGATCAAGATAGTGGAGGGGATCAAGCATCAAGCATTTAAGAACTAAAGGAAGGTTGCATATTTCATTATTGCTACACTGTACCCTGACTGAATCCTCTCCTCCCCGCGACCCTTCTGTAAGGAGATGTTGCTTCACCTACCATTGGGTTTTGGGTCCCCATTCTTTAACCCCCCTCATTTATAATGATATATTTTTTAGTTCTTTGATGCTTGATACTAGATCCCTTCGACAACTCATGATCATACAGACTGGTGTGCCTTTTCCATGGTCATACAGACCGATGTGCCTTTGCCATGGTCATACAGACCAGTGTGCTTCTTCCATGAGGGTTTTGTTGCTTCTGAGCTAGATGGCCACTTGTTTACCTTCAAGCCTTTAAGATCCCAGATAGCTGGGCACCATCAGCTTTCTTTACCACCTTTGTTTATGAACACATTTATCTTCAGCGATCATATCAGGATATCATGCACAATTTTATTGTGTGATTTCCAGCTTCATTTCTATCAAAAAATCCAAATATTCAAACTATTGTTCTTTCCTCTTTCTTTCCAACTTTTTTTTTGGGGGGCATCACTACCCTCTGGTGGTTGTGGGAGCTACCCAGCCTTGCTCTTGGAGAACCGCCGCTGCCAAACCCATGGGCCACAGTCTCACACTGAACCACTACGCCACCGGGGCTCAGCCCCCTTTTTTTTGGGGGGGCATCACTGCCTTCTGGTAGTCGTGGGAGCTACCCAGCCTTGCTACTGCTGGATTTGAACCGCCAAGCCAGTGGGCCGCAGTCCTGCACTCAACCACTATGCCACCAGGGCTCAGCCCCTTTCCAACTTTTGCATCCCAATCTCCAAAATTATCAAAGCATCTTGATCACATATTTCATCAGTTTCCAATTGTAGTTGTTGGTAGAATTTTTCAATTTCTTCCTGACTAGCTTTTATAGTTGTTGCTTGTATTTGAATAGTTCTTGTATTGATTGGACTTCCTTGATGGAAGAGAGGCATAATTCTGTCACAGGCAGCATTATACATCATGTGATTTTTCAATGTCCTTTTGGACAATGAGTGCCACAGCATTCCTCTTGATTGTGTAATTCCTGGAATAGTAAACTGTATGATTTTCTGAATCAGATTTGCCAATACCAGTCCATTTCAACGCAATAATTCCAAGACATAGATATTTTTTGTTACATTTCATTGTTGATCACTTCCATTTTTCCAAGATTCATATATTGCAGATTCTAAGTTCCAATCATTAGCAGATTTTTGCAGTCTGTCCCTTCACCTTGAGTCATACCCTATCAGCAAATGAACTGGAAAGCTCCACTCCCAAAGTTTTTTATCTGACTCATAGCACCACGGATGACTTCATTTGAGATATCAGCTCCTCTCCAGTCACATGTAGAGTGCCCTCAGACTTCACGGTCCCCCTCTCTAGCACTATCTCAGACAATGTTCTGCTTCCATTCATTAGGTCTTCAGTAGCTCATAATGATTCAAAGCTTTGCATAAATCTTTCAGTGACTCCTTCTTTTGAAGGGGGAGCTAACCCCTTCTTCATTTTCCGTTCTTGGTCTGGATCTCCGTCGAAACCTGTTCACTTTGGGTGATCCTGTTGGCATTTGAAATATCAGTGATAGCACTTCTAGTAGTACAAAGCACAAACCACCACAGTACAACAAAGTGACAGACAAGTCTGTCAGTTATATGATCTATTTATGTATATATATATTCATATATATTACTATACGAGTATATATATGTGTGTATATATATATTAATCATGCAAAAACTTCCTTCCATTCACTTGCTTCTGACTCATAGCTACATTATAGGACAGAATAGTGGGTTTCCAAGACTAAATATGGGAATAGACAGCCTTATCTTTACCCCACAGGGTGGCTGGTGGTTTCAAACTGCTGATCTTGAAGATAGTAGTCCAACAAGTAGTCCACTTCCCAAATGGCTTCTCATTATATTACTAGGAATATTAATTTTGCCTCAATTTTTCAGACAAACATGAGTGAAGAGATGTTCAATATTTGATGAACTCACTGCCAGATCATGTGTTGGGCACATGACCAAAAAAAAAAAAACATTTAGTTCTACCTTCCAAAGACTTACATGCCCTTCATGACGAGGGAAAACTGACATTCATATTTTATTTCCTGTGAAGGGGGTGACTCTGATTTATTGACCTTGGTATTTTCCATCGGAATTATGCTTTTCAAGGACCAGAGAAGAAAGTTAGATTCCTTTCTTAAATTTCTGCCACAGAGCCAGTCTCACAAGATAAACAGGCATCGGATCCCTGCAGATTAGGCAGTCTTTCTAAAATAGCTTTAACACAATGTCCAGCTGATCACCTAGAAGGGGGTCACGTTAGCTGGTGGGAAGTGAGCAAGAGTGAGTTGGTTGTCATGGAAACTTTTCTTCCCGACCAGGAATAAGGCAGTCACAGGGAAACATACGATGTGGAAAAATAGCCCATTTCTCTGTGATCTAGTCTCGCCATTGCATCCCACTGGGCCTGAAAGTGGAGCAAATTGCAGACATCTCGTCACTTCAAGGAGAGAAACATGTCTTATGTGCAGAAAGAGACTCTAGGGACATACTTTAAAAAGAAGTGAATAGACAAAATTTGGAAAGCCAAGCTCATAAATTTATTTTATTTTTATTCTTTTACTTTTTTTGGTGAGTCTGAGAAAGCTGTGCAAAGGTCCCTTCTTGTCTCAACAGATGCTGAGTGAGGTGGACTGTTGTCAGTGTGCCACCTCGACTGGCATTTGAAGAGATGACTCAAGGAACATCAAAACTTATCTTGCCCAGACATGGAATCTGCAACCTGTCTACCCCCATTAGAAAAGTCTAGAGTTAGAAAATATGAATAGCATGGTGAGCTTTATGATATAGAGTCCTTAAACTGTATGTAGGTTGTGAATTATTTCTAAAACTTGATCTGACTTGGTTATTGTTTAATTGAAGCTTACCGTTTTGGTCAAAATCTTTTAACTTTGGTCCAAAGTTAATCTGGATTTATATAATCACAGTTTACATAAAGTATTGGAAAAAATCGTGAGGTTGTGTATTTTTGCCTATGTCTATCTCCTCAAAATTCACGACAGCTGCTTGTTTGCATTGCTAAAGCTCTCTTTAAGATTGTAAGCTCCTCAATGCTTTGCATCTGCCTTGTGTGTTAGTCTGAGTAGCTAGAGGAACAAATTTCAGAGACACGCACATAGGTATAAGGAAAGGGTTTATATACAAAAGAAATGTGACCCTAAGAAGGCATCCCAATCCAGTCCAGTGCAAAGTCATAAGTCCAATAATAACCCATATGCCCGAAGTCAGTCTATAAAGTCTGCTTCCGACTCAGGAAGTCACAGGTCAGTGGGTGCAGAATTCTGGTGCTGGCATGGGTCTCCCCATGGCTCCTCGCTTCCAGGGCTCAGGTCCATCAACACCTTGGATAAATGGTTTTCTGAGCAACTTTTTTTTTTTCATCACTGCCTCTGTTGGTCGTGGGAGCTACCCAGCCTTCCTCCTGGAGAGCTGCTGCTGGATTTGAACCGCCAAGCCCGTGGGCTGCAGTCCTGCTCTCAACCACTACACCACCGGGGCTCAGCCCCCTGAGCAACTTTTGTGACTCTGAGATATATTGGTAAACAATATTTATTCAATGACTTATTGGATGTATGGATGCATGGGTAGTTGGCTGTATCATGGATTTTCTTAGTTTTCCATGATCTGTAGAAGTGAAAGATTATCTTATGGCTACATTTTTTTTTCAGGTGACAGTTTTTCAAGTTGCAGAAAATCATTAAGCTGAAACTTCAATAGGAATAATTTGATAAGTCATCTCATGGTGGTACAGTCTTTTTTATGCTTTCCTATTTTGATCTTTTTCACTTGTGATCCTTTTTCATGGATCAAATATCTACATATAATACATCAAGATGGTTTTCTCAGTATACATTTCTACTTATACAAAAAGACTAAGCTACTTCCTACTCAAATAATTTATTTCTGTGGCTTACATTCTTATGACAATCAATCAAGAGGTCTCTGAATGTTAAAATTGGCTTTTTCTGATCATTGCATTCTTCAGTCTTTCCCAGTCTCTTCATCATCTGTACTCATAATATCAACCCATTTGCCGTTTCTTCTTTGCCTTTAAATGATTTATTTGCCTTCCACACAGCTTCAACCATTTCATTCCCAACAGTTGTTCATTCCATTATTTATTTATGAATACTACTCTACCAGCTCCCAGTTGTTATCTGCTTTATTCACTTTTTCTCCTAAGTTAAAAGGAATTTCTTTGGTAACTCCCTGAGTATTTTTGAATAATTGCTCTGTCCTAGGAATTATGTGCCAGAGATAGGCTAACTTGATTTGTGGCTCTCTCTCAAGAAGTTCACAGTTGAATACAAAGAACCTTAATTCAAAGGCACATTGATTGCTTGAATACATTTATAAAATATTAAATATTTGAGTATCTATTCTCTTCTAGAGAAAAGGTCCATATATTTTATAAAGTTTTCTGGTGGATGATACCAACAAGAAATGAGCAATTACATTTCAGTGTGATATACTCAGAATGATAATGATAAGAATAGGAAACCCATGAAGATGCTTCAGGAGGATTAGAGAAGGCTGCTGATTGAATTCACCCACAAGTTAGCCCTAGCTGGGACCTGACTGCTGCTGAGGAATCTGTCTAAATCTCTGCATCACGCCCCTTGGTAACACCTAGTTTTCTCCTGTGTTCTCCCAGCATCATTTCTTCTCACCGTCTGCTTTGTACGTGTTCTTGAATAAGTTACTGTAAAGTCTAGATATTTCTTTGCAAAATTAAAAAGCTTACTTAAAATGTGTGTTTTTTTAAAAAGTAATACTTGGAAACAACACCATCTGCAAGGTGTATTAAGTAAGGAAATCTAATTCTAAAGGGGAAAAAGACCTCAAAACAAACAAGGAAACTTATGGGACAGAATGGGACATGCCATTTACAGAATAATACTTTTGTTTACTTTGTACACTTCAATTTCTACCGTATGGCTTCTCAAGGGAATCCACAATCAGCTGAGAATGGCTGTTTATGAGTTGAGTGAGAGTGTAGGTGTCTGGGACTGAAAAAAAGTATTTTACCTTTTTTAATCCCCAGTCTTCCTTCGAAGCATCCAGATAAGGAGCTGTGTCCAAAAGCAAGGAACTAACAACTTGCAAGCAAAAGTTTTAACCTAAATCGCCTGATGGTGTTTCCTATTTTTTTTGTTTTTGTTCACATCAAGCTGCTTTCTAGGACAACAGAGAAATTACCTCAGTCTCAGGGTCCTCCAAATCTTAGTGCCCAAGTCAAGTTCGTGTGTTTGAGTGGGAAGAGGTGTGAGAAATGGGAGGAGTGAAATAGGGAAAATACAGGAAATTAATGGATGTGCTACTAGTTTGGTCAAGGACACAGATGTCTGGTTATGTGGTACCTTTTGAGAATCCTAAGAAGTGTTTCAGAGCAAAGGTATTAAGTACATTAGAGAGTAGCTGGGGAAAGGTGAGCAATGTACTCTCAGATTGCACTCATATGAACTTGCTTGCACCATTTTTGTTGTTGTTAGGTACCAATAAGTTGGTTCTGACTACATTGCAACCTATATGGACAGTAGAAAAAAAGCACCATCTGGTCCTGCACCATCAACACAATCTTATGTTTGTTCAAGCTCATTGTTGAACATTAATCTCCTTGAGTGCCTTCTTTTTTTTTTACTACCTTTGTATTTCACCAGGCATGATGTCCTTCTTCAGAGACTGTTATTTCCTGTTCACGTGTCCAAAATTTGTGAGATGAAGCCTCATCACCCTTACCTCTAAGGAGCATTCTGGCTGCGCTTCCTCCCAGACAGATTTGTTTGTTATTTTGGCAGTCCATGGTACCTTGACTATTCTTCTCCAGCACCACCATGCAAATACATCAATTCTTCTTCTGTGTCCCTTATTCATGTCCAAATTTCCATGCCTGTGGGATCATGGAAAGGACAATGTCTTGGGTCAGGTGCCCCTTAGTCCTCAAAGCAGCATCCTGCTTCTCTAGATTCTAAAGAGCTCGTGGGCAAGATTTACCAACGACAATGCGTTGTTTGACCTCTTGACTGATGTTTCCATGAGTGCTGATTGTAGATCCAAGAAGATGAAACCCTTGACAACTTCTATCTTTCCTCCATTCATCATGACGTGACCTGTTGGCCCATTTGTGAGGATTCTGGTCTTCTTTACCCTGAGCTGTAGTCCACACTGAAGGCTGCAATCCTTGATCTTCATCAGCAAGTGCTTCAAGTCCTCCTCGCTTTCACCAAGCAAGGTTGTGTCATCTGTCTACCTCAGGCTGTTAATAAGTCTTCCTCCTGATGCTGAATTCTTCTTCATAGAATCTAGCTTGTGCAGCAGTAGCAGCAGAAAAAAAAAAGAATCACTTAAACACAGACTTAAAACTGTCCTAAGAAGGAACTGATTTCATGCCTTTAGTTCCTTGGAGTCAGTTTACTTCCATGGAGTCTGAACAGATATATCTGGAGAACAGATTCCTGAGAATATCATGAGAAAAATAAAGGTTTATTTAGTATGGGTGTAGTGTTTTAGTTTACATTTACTTTTTTTTGGGGTGGGTGGGGGGGACATCACTACCCAGCCTTGCTGCTGCTGGATTTGAATCGCCAAGTCAGTGGGCCACAGTCCTATACTCAACCACTATACGCCGGGGCTCAGCCCCATACATTTACTTTTTATATAGAAAAAATGAGTTGATAAATAAAGCCATGTATTTAAACATGGGAGCGACCTGGAAATTCTAGAACCATATTTATGGGGAAGTCCTGGTTGGCCTTTTATGAGACTAAAAAATGCTCTCGTATCCAACTAAAGCAAGCCTCTGTAAATCAGGTAGGTAAAGAAGTATTGTCACGAGGGTTACAGTCCATGCACACACACACAAGTTTAGTCTGAACAGAAAGTGGGTGAACAGGTCTCTGCAATCAGTGGTGGATAAAGACAAAGCACCTGCCTTAGTCTCATTAGGGTGGCTCAAAAAAGTTCTGATCAAAGCTATGTCTTCTCTGGGGTCTGCTGAGCAATTTAAATTCAAGGCAGAGGCCAATTCGGAAGGTTCTTCATAGATATTTTTGAAGGACACAGGGCAGTCATGGAAGCTATCATAAGGAAATCTGAAAATTGCATCAATGAGAAATAAGCTAGGAACATTACGTTGAGAATCCCGCCCCCCTCTCCCCCCCATTATCACAATGCACCTACTCATTATTCTTTGAGGGTAAATAAGTAGCCAGGGTGGTGTGATGGGTTACCTGTTGGACTTATAAGTAAAAAGACTTTAATTCAAACCCACCAGCCACTCATTGAGTGAAAGATGAAGCTAAGTGGTTCTGTTACACTTTTTTTTTTACATCCTCATAATTGACTCAATGACAGTGGATTTTGGAGTAGCTGAATAGAATCTCATGGGTAAAATTTAGGTCATGCACCATGCACACCTGAACTAGCCCTTTCAAACTTCTTTTTGTTTCCTGAACTCAAAAAATATTGAAAAGGAGGACATTTTGAGTCCCTGGGGCATGCCAAAATTGCCATTTAGATGTGGTGTCATTAGAAGAGTATAGACTTCTTTGGAGAAGGGTTAGAGAGATGGCAATACTATCTTCATAAGGTTATTGACTTCTATGGAGGATGTACCAAGAAACAATAGCTTTACATTTTAATATTTTAAAATAAAGTTTGGTTTTGATTTTATAGTGCTACTATTTGACTCACACTCATTCATCTATTTATCAACACATATATGTAAAGAAACACTTTCATCATGTTTACTACTATACAAAATATTCCCCGTTGATGACAAACAAGAGTCTAGTCCGATGTATCAACAATATTTGAATGACCATAAACTTTCTGGCTTTGTAGAAAGCAAGATTTAGCTGATTAGAGTGGTAAATAGCAATTCCTGACTGGATTCAGTTCACACAATTTGTATTTTTTTCACATCCAACAAGGAACATTGTTTTTGAATATCATGGAGGCCATAAAGACCAATTTATAATTGGAACCCCCTGCAACCAAACAAGTTTATATTGTACTATATTTTGGGCGAACATTATTTTTATAGTAGGGTGTTTTAACAACAGAATGACTCATACAGGACATAGCAATTGCATTATCACAGTCTTGGTACAGCTTCTTGTGGAACCAACATTATTTTCTCATTTTGCATGATACCGATGCTGTTTTTCAAAATACAATCTATTTTTCAATTATAAAAGTGATGCTTTCTCATTATAGAAAAACAAAGGAAAAGCACAATTCCAAACATCTAGTGACAATTTCTATCTTTATATTTCTTTTTAAAAAAAAAAATTTTTTTTTTTTTGGCATCACTGCCCTGGTGGTGGGAGTTGGAGACTCAGCCTTGCTGCTGGATTTGAACCTCCAACCCAGTGGGCCGCAGTTCCGTGCTCTAGCTTTATATTTCTAAACTGTAATTTGTCTTGATTATGCAAGTTAAATATATACAAAGAAAATTAAAAATGAAGGTGTACAAAAATAAGAAAATGAAAATCATTCATAATCTTCCTACTAAGAGCCAACTTTTCTGAATACATTGTCCTTAGTGCTTACCCATTCTATTTATTTATATCTAGATATAGAAAATATATATCTCAACAAAAAAGAAACATGTATATAGTAGTTTACATTTTTTAGTGATCATTTAATAATTCACTATCAGTTCTTTTTCTGGGCCAATAAAACTTACTTTTATTACACACCCCTTTTAAAGAATCTATAGAATTCAATCACTTCATTATTTTATTAACATCTTACTATTGATATTTTATGAAATACAAGTGGATTAATATCTCATTTAGATCTTTTTATCTACCCTAAGCTATACATTTTGGACAAACTCCTACCAGCGAAATTTCTGTGCCAGATAGGAGAAGCATTTTTAGTCCCATGGGTAAATGTATGGGTTTTCTTCAGACTTGGGCATTATGTATGATTGCATCAACTGATTAATGCTTTGCTTAAAAAGAAGAATCACATTATGTTTTAGTCATTTGATTAGAAAATTCAGATATTATTTATATTATTTCATGTAATACTTCAACATGCTTCCGTTTGGTATACCACATGATTTTCCTTACTGCTCTCTGCACTTAACTACCAAATGCATACTCTCTATTTCTCATATTTGGACTTCCAAATAAATGACGATATTGGTTTAGAGAATCTTGACTCTTCTTATTGAGTAAAGCTTTTGCTTCGCGGTGTCTCGGTCAGCGGGCTCTCCAAGCCCATTAGCTAGAACCGGAGAAGCTGTGCACAGAGACAGCACACATCCTCAGTGCGGCTTTTCTTCTGCTGGAAACTCAGAGCAAAATAGTCTTCGCTCCAACACTCCTGTCTTTATTTTGAATGAGAAAGTCACCGAATCCATCTTAGCCATCTGCATTTCTTAGTTTGTATCTTTAGTGTCGACAGGCTTTATTTCAAAATTAAAATAAAGAAAAATGCAAACTCATTATTTTACAAGAAAATATTTTATTAACATGATGCTGTGTTTCCTGTTTGTTTGAATCAAGCAGTTTAGAAGTTGGAAGTGCATATTGGAAATCCTTAAATCACTTAAAATAGTTTAGACTTGCTATTAATTTTATATCACAAGTGAGTGTTTAATGCAGAGTTAGCAAGTAAGTCACTGCTTTTTAATTAAACATAAGTTGATTGTAAAGAGAGAATTATTGAATATTTGAGAGATTTATCTAATGGCTATATAATTATATGAAAATTACATAAGCAAGGAATGCCCAATTTAATTCTTGGTGTATTAGCTGTATAAGAAATATACAGATACTTTATTCACATTTATCAAGATAGCCCACAGCAAGATAATTAGGGATCACTTTTTTAAATGGTGGCATTTAATAGTTATATTAACTGATATCAATCTTCCTACAAATAGTCCATTAAGTGGAAAAGTATTACATAAAAATAGTTTATTAATAAAATAAAAATGATTATTTTTATTTGCAGTTAATTATCTGTCACTCATTTTTTTAATTTATTAGAATTAAATAGTGATTTTCCTTGCCATTTTGATAATTAAATAGCATTAATAGTCAGTGAATTTCAATTAAATGTGATGGTAGTTAAATATCAATTTATCAAAATGAAAGCAATGATATTTCAGGAAATCAGAAACAATAAGCTAAAGCTGAATATACTGAAAAAGTTCACCATATTGCTAGTTTTCATTTGAGTGCACCTAAGACTGTTATTTTATTTATTTATTTATTTATTTATTATTATTTTTTTTAGGCATCATTGCCCTCAGGTGGTGGGAGTAGGAGGCCCAGCCTTTGCTCCTGGAAGCTGGAATTGAACCTCCAACCCAGTGGGCCGCAGTCCTGCGCACAACCACTACGCCACCGGGGCTCAGCCCGACTGTTATTTTATAATAACAATTTTAAAATAATTTTTTTGACATGAATACAATCAGATGTTAGAATATCATATCAGAACTTTTGTCTTATAAAAATAATGACTAAGGGCTGAGCCCCGGTGGCGTAGTGGTTGTGCTCGGGACTGTGGCCCACTGGTACAGAGGTTCGAATCCAGCAGCAGCTCTGCCAGAGCAAAGGCTGGACCTCCTACTCCCACCACCAGAGGGCAGTGATGCCAAAAAAATGACTAAGAAGCATTCTTAGGAATAGTGAATAATTTAATTTGTTTCCTAACATGATAAATTTGTCAAGCTGTAATAAATAAAGTCAAATCTTTAAAGCTAGAATAGTCAACTCATAATTAATGTTATGTATATGGAATCATAAGAAAATCCCAATAAATAAAATCTCAATAAAATAAAATAAAGTAAAGCTGGACTAGCTCTTTTAATCTCAGAATGAAGACTTAAGATATATGGATTCAAAAAAAATCTTTATTATTATTTTTGTTTGCTTTTAATTAAAAGTCCAAATCTACCATCAGGTTCACAAAACTAACTTTATTTTAAACTGTATAAAATGGCATCTTCTTTATTTTGCCTACTTTAATAGAACAAACAAAAAGAAACCTCACAGATACACAACATCTAACTCCATTCCCAAAGAGGAGTCACTTACTCTTCGGTGCACTCAAATGAAGTTGCCCAATCATGGAGATGTCTGCACCAGCCTGAAGGGCCTCCATGAATGGTACCAGACTTGGCAATGGTTCCCAGGTTATTGATGTGATCAGCTTTGGTCATGCCAATGCCTGCATCCACTAGAGTTAGGGCGTGCTCCTGGGGGCTGGGAATAATGTCCATCTTCAGCTCTTCACCAGGGTCCAACTTGGAAGGGTCTGTCATGCTCCCCCAGCCAATCTTGTCCAAGGCATCAGAAGCATTAGAGATCAACTCCCTAAGGAAAATGTCCTCGTTAGAATAGAAGCTATTGATGATGAGTGACATGAGCTAGGCAATTACAGCCTAAAGTCTCCACCTCTTCCTCTCCTCTTCCTCAGACATCTCGAAGGGCAGCAGATACCAGAGAGCGGTACATCGGGGGCCATGTGCAGTACTTGGAGGCTTGCAGGCGATGCTGGGGTAAGAGACAAAACTAATTTATGGCATCATATAGACATTAAAAATAAATTTAAAAATAATATTTTTATTTGCATACTTAATTACTTGCCACTCTCATTTTTTATTTATTTGAATTAAATAGTTATTTTCCTTGCTATATTGATAATCAAATAGCCTTAATAGTCAATGAGTCATAACTTATAATTACAGTAATTATTTTACCATGAAGTCATAGTTATAAACTTAGGTATATGTGTTGCATGGAGGTGGTAAAGTACCTATATTTAACTAGTAACTATATTTACAAATAACTTAATTTAACTAATATAACTATAATGTAACTCTATTTCCCTTGTGGGTTACAGGAAGAGTTTGAAAAAAAAAAGATAGCTGTTATCGCTGTCTTACATAATACTTTAAAAAGTTTATTGTTTGTGGTTAGACTTATAATGTGATACACAACTGTGGTCATCAAGTTGTCCAAATTTGAAATCTGGCTCTGGGACTACTATTGATGAAGGACAGTTTTTAAAAAATGTTTTCTGATTCTCCACTTATATAATAGACATAATGAAAGTATATCACTGAGTAAATTGTTGCAAATTTAAATGGAATATACAAAAGAGAATATGTCCAAAAGTTAGTGTATAGGGAACACCAAGCAGTATCAGGACTTTCATAAATGATTGAGAAAAAACATTATTCAGAGGGACTTCCATTTTTTACCTAGTGGGAAAAACTAATAGGTAATGGATTTACCATCCCATTTGGAAAAAGCCAAAGTAAAACCAACCAAAAACAACTGGACAAACATATGAAATAATGGTTTTCAAGTACTTGGTCTGAGGTAAAGCAGTGATCCCTGAGAGATGAGACACTAAGGAGATGGGCCCTCTGATGGCCTCGTGTTTCCACCCAGAGTTCATTTCCAGGCCAAAAATGTAGGGAGGAAAGCCCAGGTAAAGTTCAGATTAAGAAGACTACATTAAGAAGACACAACTAGCAGTCTGGGAGATCAACAGCACAGCATACTGAAGAGATCGGAACTCACATGGAAGATCCCAGAGATCTTCAAAGAGTCCTCCTTGAGTGCTGATCAAAGTGTGACTGTGAGGGATCTATGCAAGGGGCCAAGGACCACCCGACTGGATTAAAGATCAGAAGATAGTTCTCACACTGGGCCAAGAGTAGTGCTGATATCCACACATTAGGACATTTTATAATCCCTGGCACGTTGATAGAGTGCTCAGAAAGTTCTTCCTTTATTGATGTGAAGTAATTATCATGAGAATGGACACAGCTTGGCTTTAATAAATTAAAAGCAAAGGCTGAAAGGATCAAGCTGTTTAAGTAACTTAACTGCATCCCAGAGCAAAAGTTCAAGATTACTTAAGGGAACACAAAAAACGTACAGTGCCAGAAAAGGCAACATTCACAATGTGTGACATCAACCGTTTTTAGGTAAGCAAAGAAGGAGGAAAATACAACTCAGATGAGAAAGTAAACCTATCAACTGAAACTGACTCAGAATTAGAAGCAAAAGATTAAAAGTTATAATGAATGTCTTTTGTGTTAAAAAAGTTAAGTAGAAGCATAGGGAAGTAGAATAAAGATCCTGACTAGACTAGAGATGGAAACCACAATATTGGAAATGAAAAGTACACTGAAGGGAATCAATGCATTAATGGGATTAATGAGACACTAGTAGCACTGTTGGTTAGATTGGTTCAAACCTACTAGTCACTCTGTGGAGAAAGACAAGGCTGTATGTTCTTTTAAAGATTTACAGACTGAGAAGCGTTATATGGGACACTGCTGGAATTGGCTTAAGAGTGGGTTTGTTTTCTGTTTTGCATAAGAGAAGATTAATGAACTTGTGGCTATAACAATTGAAGTTAAATTACGTTCTTTTTAATTTAATGAAGTAGCAGATACCAGTAGAAGAAATATCTAGGATAGCTTGTGTTTTTTCTTGATATTCTGAGCAGAGATCAATGTCATTCTCTGGAATAAGGAGCAGTATAAAGAGTAAATTTTGGAAGACTCTTGATTCAGTTTTGAATTTGTTGCATGAGAGATTCTTTGGCAATCCTAAAGGGAATTGTTTAGTACTTAGGATTGGAGGTCAGAAGATTTCCTGGTCTTATGAGTGAGATTTTATGGAAAGAATGTTTAAAATAAAAGGAAAGATGTGTAAAATGCAATTTTAGAAATTTTTATTGTTAGTAATATCTATTAGGTTGTGTTCTCTAGAGAATTAAAACAATTGATGTTCATGTATGTATGCAGCATGTATATATGAATATACATATAAAGTTTGCAGGCTGGATAGCAGATAAATCCAGTGTCAGCAGATTAAGATTGTGACTAGAGAAATGAATGTAAGGTCAGCAGGTCCGATGGCAGGACACTGATAGTTCCCAGGGTTGGTAGGCAATGTGGCAAGTCATTGGCTCAAGTCCATGAATCACATACAGGATCCAGGCCCAGCAAAAGGCAAGTAAATTTTTCCACAGCTTCAATTTATACAGGAAATAGACCATCACCCCGAGGAAACTTCCTTTCAATCTTATCAGCATTCTTTTCCAACACCGTAATTCAAATGCGTCAATTATTTTGTGGTCTTCCTTATTCCTTGTCCAATTTTCAGATGCATATGATGCCAATAAAAATACCATGACCTGGTCAGGCCCACTTTAGCCCTCAAAGTGATATCCAAAAAGTAAGTGTGATAAACTACTTATGATCATATACTGAGACTTTGTTTAGGCCTGTAGTCAGGAGGGACACATTCCTGGAGAATAGTATTATGCTTGTCAATGTAGGAGGTTAGCAAAAAGAAAGAAGAGCATGGATAATATGAATTACACAGTGGCTACATAGCAGTGATGTAGAGGTAGTTCAGGACTGTTTGCATAACATCTTTATGAGTAAGAGTCCAGATGACTACACCTGAAAGCAAGATACAAAATTACTGACTCAAAATAATAGTACATCAAATTCTCAAGACCTCTTTATTATTTTCCAGATTGTAAACAGCCAAAAAAAGAGGGCCATTGTATAAGAAGCCATATGTCTTCCTTTAATATGTTCAATGAACTTTGTAGATGAGTAAAAGTTTCTCTAACATTGTATTGGCACTGCTTAGTAGTGTGTTCCTCTCCCCTGCTGGTACATAGGGATTCTACAAAATGCCATCAGGACTTTAGAACGTAGGTTAGTGATTGCAACTTAGAATATGTTTAGTGAAAGTTTGACTTCTCTTTCATTTTCTAAATTAAGTGGATAATTGCAGAATACATTCAATTCAGTTCACATTTCAAAATGACACGGTTGTGAACACAAGTTGGTTAGATTTATCCTATACTTCTTCAGTATATAGTACACATTTCACTTTTATCAATTCCTTTCATTCACCAATAGACTTTTTCTAAATGTATTTAAAAAATCATTTTAATAGGGGCTCATACAACTCATCACAATCCATCCACCCATTGTATGCCAAGCACATTTATACATCAGTTGCCCTCACATTCTTAAAACATTTGCTTTCTACTTAAGCCCTTGGTATCAGCTCATTTTCTCCCTTCCTCCTGTTTCCCTTCCCTCTTGATCCCTTGATAATTTATAAATTATTATTATTTTGTCATGTCTTACACTGTTTGATGTCTCCTTTCACCCCGTTCCATCTTGCCTGTACTCCAGGGAGGAGGTTATATGTAGAACCTTATAATTGGCCTCTCCTTTCTATCCCACTTTCCCTCCACCCTTAAATGTCTTATCAGATGCCTAGGTGGTGAAATTGTTTATGCTTGTTCAAACCCACACAGCAGTGAAACCAGGAAAGAACGATCCCACAATCTGCCTCCATAGAGATTGCAGCCAAGAAAACTCAGTAGAGAACTTCTACCATGCAATACATGGCATCACTATGAGTTGAAAGTGATTCATGGTCTTTGGTTGGTATTCTAATTAATTTCATTAAAGAATTTGATTTCCATTTGACAAGCCCTTTCAGCTTTGCACAAATATCAGAACACCTCTCATGATTAAGCCTTATTGCCAATCTTCTTACATAACATGTTTGGAAGATTTTTCTGGGAATTTGTCATTGGTTTTAAACCTGGTTTTATAAGGCTGGAGTTCTAGGACTCACTGAATAGAACAGCCCAATGGTGATTTCTAAGCTGTGATTTTTTTTAAAGCTGTGACTTTTAAGGGAACAGATGGCCACTTCTTTCTCCTGTGTGGTCCCTTGGTGATTTTGAACCACTAATGTTCTGGTTAACAGCCAACTGCTCAACTGTTACTCTGTCAGAGCTCCCTTTTAAGGGATCTCTTCCCTACTGTTACTGACATGCTTCTGACACAAAGCAATGCTGTACTTTAGAGTAGAACTTACCTGTGTGGGTTTCCAAGGTTGTAACTCTATACTGGGGTAGAGAGCTTCATCTTTCTCCCCTGGAGCAAGCACACTGGTGGTTTCAAACTGCTGACCTAGCGGTTAGAACCCCAAATCATAACTACTATAACACTAGGGATCCCTATGAGGGATTAGGAAGCTGTTTTCAGTTTTTTTAAGACTCGTAATTGACTCAATTGCAGTGAACTTTTTTTTGGGGGGGGCATCACTGGTTTTTTTGGGGGATGCAGTGAGCTTTTTAATGACTGTGAACTTTTTAATGACTATATTGAATAGTGTAGTCATTTAAGAACTATTTGGACATATTTAGAGATTCTCAATAATATATTTGAAAGAAAACGGCAAATAACTTGGATCTTCTAATTTTTAAAATTTTTTGACCCTTTCACAGTCCTCTAAGTTACATGCTTTGAAACCCAAATCTACTTCTTACATCATTTATAAGACACACATATCTTGAGTTTCATTGTAGTAAACAAGCCTAAATAACCAAATGGTAAAACATATGGAAGCTGGGAAGTTCCAAGTTCTAGAATATTCTGGAAAATTTCAGAAGCAGTAATACTCATCAAAACCGAGTGCCATATCATTCTCCCCCTGAGTGTCAGGTGTTTTTGAACTGTTAACGTTTCAGTTAACAGTTAAACACCTAGCCACTTTGCCACCAGGGTCTGCTTTTTTTTGGGGGGGGTGGAGATCAGTGTCCTCTGGTGGTCATGGGAGCTACCGAGCCTTGCTCCTAGAGAGCCACTGCTAGATTTGAACTGTCAAGCCCGGGGGCCACAGTCCTGCACTCAACCACTACGCCACTGGGGCTCAGCCCCAGAGTCTGCTTTTTAAAGCATCTGTAAAAGACATTAAGTCGAGTTGAACTTGGTGTTTTGCTCATTTTAATAGATGTGCGTAATTTTTAAGATCAAACTACCAAATGGTTGTTTAAACTACTCTGGTCTGATCAGTAGGCATAGTCATGATGCAAAAACAGTTTTCTAGCTTCAAAATATGCCCAACTATATTGGAATTGCCATTTACTTCAAAACATTTTTCTTTGAAGTTGCAAAATGGAGCATTAATTAACACAATGCACAATTTCTTATAAATATTGGAAGAGTGGATGTGACCAAGGTGATTTCTGCTTTACAGAGAATCAGCACAATGGACTTTGACATTGTCTTCAACCCAAAGGTTTTGTGATTCTAAAACACAATCTCAATATATTCCTTACCATTGCATTTTATTAAACTGTGAGAAAATATATATATGATTATTTCATTGTGAAATATTTTTTTTGGTGTGTATAAAATGCTACTTAATAATGGAGCATTTCTCCTTAACAATTTAAATGTTAAAACTTCAATATTTTATGTGGCTATTTTTCCTGAAATACAAAACTTCCATTTCATTAAATTTGGGGAGCTTTCTTTTTCTTTCTTTTAGGAAATAATATGATGATACTGAATGAAGGGAAATAAAATTCTTAGAAAGTTCTCAAAAGAGTATTAATAGATGAGATTTGAATAAGACTGATCAAATACTGAAATGGCCGTTCTCTCTTTTTATTTTTTGATTGCCCACATTGTCTGGAAGCTGCTCAACAGAACAAAGGGTTTTATGGATGAAAGGCTGGTATGAAGAAACATGAATGTCAACTCAGGCTCTGAAAGACAGTCTGCTAATGAAATATTCTAAAAGTCATTTTCAAGGTGGTTGAAAGTTCTCACTGATGTGCACCAATGTTTTTGATAAAAAATTATATATATCAAATAATTATGCAAGTGTTGGCTCTGGGGACAGAGAAAGTAAGGTTGCCATACGTGCACCCACACTATGAACAGATTTGTGTATCGTATTCCTGTCTGTGGGTAAAAAATGATCACACACCTATTATTATTATTTCAGTAGTAAATTTCTTACTTCTTACATGTGAAAAATGCCTTCCTCTGCTAGCTGCATTATGTTAACTAACTTTGATCTATGATTTACTATATTAATGATTGGCTCTTTTTGTGCAAAGTGTAGAAAGGAAATGATTATCTTTAAAAAATTGAACTTTCCCGAACATCCTTGAGTGAACTTTCCTGATAAATGCAAGAAGTAATGACTTTTCCCCACTCTATTAATATACATACCTGCCAATGACACCTACTTACCCTCTACTCTATACCGTGCATTCTTTTAAAAATATATATGTGATAGATTCCTTTATATGGATTATAATTCCATAGAAATTTGTCTTCAGTTGTCCTTGGAATCTGTCTGCATTTGTTTTCTGTGACTTTGATTTTGAACATGTAAGGATGATGAGGAAAGACTCTCTTTCAGCAGTGGCTATCATGGTACCCCATGTGGAGAGGCCTTTAATTAAGGAAACTATGGTTCTGGGACAAGCTCACATTAGTGGTAGCATGGCTCACAAAGTTTCTTAAACACTCTATATCAGATTGACCAGGGGATGTCTCCCTTCTGCCTCTGTCACAAGCCCAGCTGAGTGACTGACGTATAGGAGTCTGAGGTCAAAGCCATTTTTTTTGGGTGTCTGTGTGTGGGTTGGACTCAATTTACAAGAGGTAACTAATCTCTGGTAGGCAGATTTTCTCTCCATTCCATTTTATATTTCCCTGATGAAGTATTATTTACATACATTATTGATGCCAACATATACAAGAATTTGCATGAAATTTAATGCTCTTTGGGATTAACCTCATTCCTATCTCTCAAATTCCTCTGATTTAGTATACAATATGCTATTGTCAGTTTGTAATGCATATTCTCTTTGTGTTAGCTTCTCGACCGGAAACTATTCTTCATCAGTCTAAATCTAAACATGATGCTATCTTCTTTTAGAAACATCAACTGGCATTTTCCCCTCAGTAAAGTAAATCATTTTGTGCATGTTCCTGTAGGGATTTTTTTTTGTATCTGCCTACCTCCTTATATACCTACCTATATATATATATGTTTGAAATTTCACATCATCTTGTTAACTTTGTGTGTGTACTTTCAAGTAAACATCAGATTGCTAACTACAAGGTTAGTGTTCCAAGCTCATCAACCACTTTATAGAAGAAAGATGAGGCTATTTGCTCCTGTAAAGATTTACAGTCTCGAAAACTCTAAATAGGGGTACTGTGAGCCAGAATCAGCACCATGGCAGTGGGTTATGTCTTGTACTCATCAAAAGGGGCCCAAATGTTAGGATCCATCAAAAATGATGTTACCAATATCATTTTTTGATTTTCTTTTGGTTAATCTTCAGCTTAGTGAATACTGCTTTGATTAATTTGTTAAAAATTGAGTAAGAGTACTGGTAAGTAGACAAATATGATTTGCATCATTAGTCAAAATGCTTGAAAGATAATGGAGTCTAGGTATGAGAACAAGCAAAGACAGTTTAAAAACTAGAGTCATCCTCATAATATATACATTACAGATTATATTAGAACAATCCACTGTGAAGGAGTTTTAATATTTATATCCCTAAAGGCAGCTGGTATAGGTAGACACCACCACCTGGTTATGTTAGAGATCTCCACATATGAGAGAGAAGTTGTTGTTGATGAGATTTTCCCACTTTCTTTGAGGTTATCTTGTTATTTATTATTTTCTTTTCGAGTTTAAGATGCAGTCTATTCTCTCTTGATTTTCTTTCCACTTGAATATTTTATAGCTACACTTCCCTTCTATTTTCTTTGTATTTGTATTCATTGTGGATTGAGATCTCTGATTTCCTGTTTTCAGTCTTGTAAATTGTTGTGTTAGTCTGGGTTGATTAGAGAAAAAAAATCCAGGGAGACTCATATGTGTATAAGAAAGCTTTATATAAAGGAGCAATTGAATATTGAGAATGCATCCTAGCCCAGATCAGATCAAGTCCATAAATCCAAGATTAGCGCATGACTTCCGACTCATGCAATGCATGCAACGACACTGATTGCAGGAAGATTTCAGGCCCTTGGGAGGAAAGTTGTGTGGATTGAGTGGCAGCAGAAGCATCTCAGCACTGGCATGAGTCTCCAGCTCCAGGACTTTCGTTCCATCAGTGTGGCGTCAAGTGGCTTCAAATGACTTGTCAACAGAGAGTGTGGGTCTGGCCTCCAGTGAGCTATTTACTGCTGGAGTGCCTCTGAATGGGTCATCAAGCTGTGACCTGATGGAGAGACTAGACTCCACCCCTTCACAAGGTGACAAGAGATTATGTAATTGCCACAGTTGTCTTATTTTGAATATGGCTTTAAATGGGTTGATTTTAAGGTGGTAGTGTCTTGTATGTTGATCTCAGGTTTATGTCTATTGTTAATGATTCTCTGTCCAAAGAACTCTTCCTGGTATTCTTGGTAAAACTGGTTTCATTTTTTACAAATTCTTTTAATTTCTTCTTGTTAGGGCACTCTGGGAGACCAGATATTAAGTCTCTTGCTTTTGATTCTTGTGTTGTGCGGTGGTCCTGTCAAGTCCGCTCCACCATCAGAGTGCACCACTGTCCTCAGGGTGTGGAGAAAGGCTAGGACTGAACTCTCAGTGGACCAGATTAGTCCCAGGGTGTCTATCCTTTCCCTAGGAGGGTGTGAGGAGTAGGAGACAGGGTACTGCCCCACCTCTCTTACAGTCCCCTGTTCCAGGAGCCGGTCCTCCCTGTGGGAAGGGCCAAGAGTTTGCTGCTCCTCTTGATCTCTTCATGTGGCTTTCACCCTCAACCTTTCCTTATTGGTGTTCAGATGACTCACAGTTTCTTTCTTATAGGATCAAGACTGTGGACTTTTCCTCCTCTGTTTTCTCCATGTCTTTGTTGAGGAAGTATCCTGTTGAAAATGCTATCTTTGCTGGAAGCACCTATTTCTTGGAATAGTCAATCATGTGAGTTAAAAAGGCACCATCCACTCAAGAATAAAACTCAGAACACAAAAAGTGTTAGGAAAGAAGGAGAGCTGGGCATTGGAAATACATGGAGGACGTGGGAAGAGGACTATTGCATTGTGGGGACTGTGATCCATGTCACAAAGCAAAATACATAAATTGCTGAATGGAAAACCAATTCACTCTGGAAACTTTCACCGAGATCATGTTTTTTAAAGTTACAAAATTAAAATTCAAATGCCATCCTAAAGACTACCCAGAATTTGATGATAAGTTATTGGTCAAATAGGCAAATAACTATATCATCACCTACATGTACTTTTAGCTTGTTTCTATGTCATTTGTCATTTACTCTTTCAGAAAATACTTACTGAGTACTCAATAGCTGTATTGTCTTTGACTGGGAATGCAAAGCCTCAAAAGAGTTTATATTTTAGAACAGAAAGATGGAGATAACCAAGTAAATCAAACATATGTGCATAAGCAAGCATTGCAGTTATTGGTTAAGGCTAACAATAAAAATATAACCCTTCAAATAATGTAGTGTAAGAAGGGATCCAGTTTACGGCTTGAAGGGTGTCTAAGAACAAGTTGCAGGGGTTCCATTAGTGTGTTGGTTATATTTCATATCTACTTGTTGGATGAAAGTCTAGAGTTACTTTCCAACCTACTAACTAGGTCACAGTCTGACTATGCCTCCTTGGAAGTGTGACTTTTTATATGTCAGACATAGGGAATTCTGAGCTCCTTTAAAGTCTTTGCCTACATGCTTGCTTTAGTTCTGTGTCTGCCTCCAGAGGTATCCCAGGTGGGCTGCTGACTCTTCCCAGCACCCCTGCGCATGATTTCTCTGCTTCCTGAATCAACTTCTGTTTCATCATCTTGCAACTATGTGAGCCTGAAGAGGACTCCAGCTAGCACCAGACATGGTCTTGGGTTGAACGGGCCTGTGCTGTCATCTTCATATAAAATGACTTCTTCCCCACAGTGGGGAAAACTAAGAAGGAAACATAACAGATCAGCAATGGGAGCAAAGCCAAGCCACACACCCCCTCCTGAGGAGCCCCCCCAAATTAACTTCATGCTGGGAGGGATCCCCCAGCAATAATTGGGAGGTAGTCATAAAGGTCAGCCAACAGACCTGGGATTATGTATGTTTTTTAATTAAAAAAATTTTTTTTGCTAGTGTATTTTTCTTCTCCCCTCCTTTTTATTCAATCTTTTTTGGTCTTTGTTACTGTTATTTTGCCTCTATAAGATAGGCATGGGAAGCAAGCCTGAGGAGAAAGCAACAGGACCAATGGTTCTGGAGGGACTTGGAGGGAGGAAGAGATGGGGGAAAGGAGTAGTGAGCAAACACCACCACAGACAGGGGAACAACTAGGGAATTAAAAGCAACAAGGAGGTGGATATAGTGACCCCAGGGGTGTTGGAGCAACAGCAACCTAGCTGAGAGGAATTACTAAGAGGCAGAAGATAGGCAAGCATGATGGGGCTTGAGAGGAAGGTAAAAGTACGCAGAGGAAAGATCTAGAAAGCAAAGCTAGGGAAAGAGGCATAAACTTAGGTGTGCACCCATGTAAATATTCTAATTCATCAAAATAGAGGCATTGTATATATTTTTATATGGCAATGCATCGAGGAAGTGGGCAGATACGGGGCCTCTGCTCAAGCCCTCCCTCAGTGCAAGAACACTTTTTTTTTTCTAGCAACCTGGCGCTCTGTGATAATCACTTTCCTGACAAGCTTGCTGAAGACAAAATGGGTGCACAAACAAATGTGGTGAAGAAAGCTCATGTGTCCAGATAACAAAAGATAAAGCATCTGCAGTCCTAAAGGCTTGAAGCGAAAGAAGCAGCCACCTAGCCGAAAAGCAACAAGCAACATGAAATAAGCACACCAGCCTGTGTGATCACACGGTGTTGACAGAATTAGGTAACAGGCACCAGAAGACCACAAATAAACAAAAACATATTGTTACGAACTAGAGGGGTTGGAGCAGAGACTCAAAATCCATCTGTGCACAATAAGACATCCCCTCAGATGGAAGGGGTGAATCAACCAGGACACAGTATAGTTCTGATGAAATGCACAATATTCCTCTTGGTCTTTGAGGCTTCCTCACCCCCATTATCAATGACCCTAGTCTTGCCTTTCAGTACTGACTAGAGCAGAGCATGTTCACTGGCACAAATTAAGAGTTCACGACACATGGAGTTCAGGTGAGGTAAACCCCCCAGGAACAGAAACTGGAGTAACAATACCAGGAGAGTAGGTGGGGGGATGGGGGAGGAAGAGGGAACAATTGCAGTGAGTGACACATAACCTTCCTCTTCAGGGGGTTGAACAACAGAAATGTACGTGAAAGGAGATAGCGGTCAGTGTAAGATATGAAAATCATTATAATTTATAATTTATTAAGGGGACACGTGGGTAGGAGTGGTGGGAAGCAGGGAAAAAAGAGGAGCTGATACTAAAGGCTCAACTAGAAGATAAATATTTCAAAAATGATGATGGCAACATATGTACAAATATACTTGATACAGTTCATGTGTGGACTGTTAGCTGCAAAAGCACTCAATAAAATGATTAAAATTACTTGATATAAAGATATTTCTAATACATAAAAGAGTGTCACTGGTTTTGTTTCTTTTGACAGTCCAGCTTAATACAACATCTGTAATACAACAAGTAAGCCTAGGATTTTGTTTTTTTTTTTGTTATTTGAGTTTTGTCCTACGTTTTTCTCCCACTCTAACTAGAACCACCTATTGTGATTTCAACCAGAGCACTTGGTAGTGATAGCTGAGCACCATGTAGTTCTTTTGATTTCCAGGCCAACTCTAGGTTGTTGTGAATTGGAATGACCTGATGGCACACAAGACAACAAAAACAGCATACACGCATTCACTTAGTGCCCACGATACACTGTGCCATAGGACGTTAGGTGATTTGGATATTGTGGTGGTCATGTATTCGTGATGTCAATTTCATGATTGGGATGTAGGGGTGGAGTCTAGTCTGTTAATCTGGAGATAGCCAATGAGTAGCCGATGAGTTCTCTGTGTGGGCATGGATTTCTCCTGAGAATTCTGGGAAGTCTTGCGATATTTCCCAATTGGAGAAGATAGACTTGACTCTCATTCTCTGGGAATCAGTCTCTGAGACGATGAACTACTGACAAGAAAAGATAGCAGCATCTGAGGAACTGGAGGAGCTGGAGGAGAAGTCACACAGATTACTCTGATGAGACCAGACCTCTGAAGCTGGAGAAGCCACATGGAGACCCCTGCCAGCGCTGAGTTGCTTCTACCACCAGTGAATGCCATTGATGGACTGACTCTGAGCCCTGGAAGCAAGGATCCATGGATAGATCACTGGGAGCACTGGGATGCTTTGACTGTACGTGCTTTGTGAGTCAGAAGGAGACATTATAGACTGGTATCGGACTTATGGGTTAATGTTGGATTTATGACCTTGGACTGGATTGGGTTGGGATGCTTTCTGATGTTCCATTCCTCTTGTATATAAACCTTTCCCTTATATCCATATATGTGTCTATGAATTTGTTTCTCTAGTTTACCGGGACTAACACAGACTTTGTACAAATCATTGTACAAACCATTGGTTCTGGTTTTATTTTGAGCATCTTGACAAAGCTTCATGACTAAACTGTGATCATTGTGCTTAAAACTCCAGCCTGTTCCCCGTGGCCCTTAGCTGCTTTATTTTACCCTATATGAGTCCACATGCAATTGATGACAATGATTTTGGGCTTTTTGTCTATCCATGCAGTGGTTCAATAAATACAACTTTCTTCAGTGTTGTAGCTTGAAGAAGTTTTTCTGTTTGTTATAGAGGATCATCGTGATTGTTGAGTGCATCAAACCTAAAACCCACTGCCACTGAGTTGGTTGCAATTCATAGGAACTAGGTAGGACAGAGAAGCACCATTCCTTAGAGTTTCCAAAGTGGTAAATCTTCAGGGGAGCAGACAGCCCCATCTTTCTCCCATGGGGCAACGAGTGGTTTCCCACTGTTCACCTAGTGGTTCGTAGTCCAACAATCAATCCTGTATGCTACCAGGGCTTCTTCGACTTGCCTCAGTCTGAGCCTGATGTTCACGCTACCTAATAATTTTTTGCTTCACTTCCAAATCCATGTCTCCTCCTTTCTATTTTAATCACAGTCACTGGTTTTTGTGTGTTTTGGAGCCAAAAGGCACTTTCTGGTAACATTTTTGAAAGAAACTTAAATCCAACCACATGTACGAGACATGAAGCAACTTACATTAAATGCTGCTGCCTATGACACCACAGTTATGTGATAACATTTTAGATAGAAGTAAAGTAGAAACATAACTTAATGTAGGTATCTATTTACTATCAAGATATATACATTATAGTAAATGTGTATAGATTTACTCTGTCATCATACATCTGACAGAGCAATGCTTTGTATACAAGAGACATGAGTTATACCTGTTGCAGGTGGGATTTTTTGCATTGCTCTGTCTTGTTCTCTGACTTGGTCGTCTGAACTCTTTCATAATCGTATGGAGTTCTGGTGACATTGTGGGATAGTTGTTGGGCAGCTAGCCACAAGTTTAATGGTTCAATCCCACTAGTTACTCCAGGGGAGAAAGATGAAGATTTCTTACCCCCAAAAGATGCATAGTCTTAAAATCCCATCATGTTGAAATCAATTCCATAGCAGTAGGTTTATTATAATCTTATGGAGTCATGTCTATCTATGCAGTATAACATTGCCTGGACAGATAATATATGATTCAGGATTGTACATGTATAGCACATGTACACATATAAGCACACACATACACATTTGTGTATTGTACATGAAAAAGAAATAAGAATGTTGATGGTAAATATTTCTGAATTGAGGAAGCCCAGCTTAATTTTGTTGTGCTTTTCTGTACTTTATACAAGACTTTCTTGTGTAAAAAAAACTGAAGTAAAAAATGGAATCTAAAGTAATTAATTAGTCCTCAAACAAATTAAGTAATTGTATTGTGCTTTAAAGAGTGGGTGGACTTTGCTAATTTGTTTTTCTGGAGCAATCCATACTGACCACATTTCAAAATCTTCATTGTTGTCTCCAATATCCCTATATAGGCAGCTCATCATTTAATGCTCACTTCAAGAATGTGGCATAAATTATATATGTTAAAGTACTTTCAGAGTAATATTGTTATAGCATACAATAGTTTAGCTTCTAAATATATCCTCTTGAAATTTATTCTGAATATATACACATGCTTTTAAACCAATAGCAACGAAAATAGCCATTATATTCTGATTTTAGTGTGGCTTTTGAATTTTGGTTGCTTCCTTTTCTCTTCTGCAAAATTTATCACTAGTGCCTTCACTAATAAAAGAATCCACATTTATCCCTTTAGTCCTTTCATAAGCCGGAGATCTTCAATTATATTTATAAAGAGGTTAAAGAGCTTTGAAAATCCAAATGGATAATTTTGTGAAAATAATACTCCATTTAAATGGCAAACCTTAGGCAATCTCTCAATATTTCTCCAAATGTGAACCACCCTATAAATTCCCAAGAAAGATTAACAGTACAGTTAAAACTTCCTTAAACTTTTAAAATCTTAAATTAAATGCTTAACTTTCTTTAAATATGTGACACCATCTATCACAATTTTATATTTAGACACATAATAATGTATAATCTCAGCTTGCTGTCCACTTGTAAAAATGGGAATAGACTTGGAGAAATAAGCAATTTCCCAACAGAAAATTGGAAATTCTGCCAACCAATTCCAGGTGACCTGCCATCAATCAGTGTTAAATTCTCTGGGGCTATTGTTGAAGGGTATTGCTATTAGTGAAGGGCTTCACCTGGTGACTAATGGTATATAACAAATATATTGAAGAACTAAGGAAACCCTTTGAATCTATAATTGTCTAGTAACTTTCAATAGAGACCTTCCTGGTGACTGAGAAATAAAATGAGATTAGAAAAATAACCTCTATGCAATTTCCTTATTAAAACGTCTGTTTTTAGTGAAATAGGTGAAATGATTATGCCATGCAATTAAATTAAATTAGCTGACAAAATATTTCTTTATGACTAAACTGTTTAATGTAGACATTTAGAAATATGTGGTATCATTTAGACTATGTGAAAAATGTGACAATTAGTTTGATTCTGAAGTTAAATAAGAAGTCTAAGTTTGCAATAAAATCTTCTTGTTTGGTATTATTAAGTAATTATGATTAATGTCTGAAATGTAATGTTCCATAGTTATAATTTCCTTGTTTGCTTGAGCAAGTACATTAGGAATTCATTAAAAATGCAAGCTCTTTAGATACCTGCAAACTGCAAATGCTGTGTGGAGGTTGCTGGAGGTTAGGAAGCAGTTTTCAATAAGAAATCATGAGTAGGGCAAACCACCAGCTGGCAGATAAACTATGATAGATTTCTAGAACTGCAGCACAGGAGTAGACAAATGGGTTTGTTCATTTATGTCAAAAATCAAATCCATTCTGATGTAAAGATCTAATTGCAAGGCATACCTGCCATTTCTCCTGCTCTTAAGCATAAAGAACAAAAGATTGCAAAGGTAGTTAATGTTGGTAAAAGGCCATGGGTGTATGACAGCAATGGAGAAGCTGAGGTTCTCAAAAAGGCAGTTTGTCTTAGAGCAGTGAAAACAGTAAAATCAGTCAATAGATTGCTTGATCAATCAATTCAGCACTCCTGGAGCACTTGCCTCTTGAGGTGGTTGTGAAGATTAGATAGAATGAAGTTTCTAAAACACCTAACCCTATGTTTGTTCTATCTGAAAAGTGTCATTTAAAGTGATGCCCCAGAGTTATGTGTGTGGTACTGAATCAAACGGCCTTTTCCGTGTAGGATGAAGCGGTACAGGGAAGAGCAGTGTTTTCCCTAACCGCACCCCTGGAGAGGTCTTCTCCAACTGAAGAAAGCTGAGATTACCAAAAAGGGTATTGATTACAGAAAATCAAAGCTTTGAGTTGAGGGAAGAAAGATCCAAGGGACCACTTCCGGAGCAAACACGAGGCTGTACCATGATGGGCCCTTAGAAATTCTGTGATGGGATCACATGACGGTGATTGTGCATGGAAATCTAATAATGGATTCACTAGGAGAGTGAATTTATAAGGACTCATTAAACAATCCCAGAATATGGCCTTTTTGCATAGTATCATTGTTAGCATTGTGTAAAACAACAGTGCGTGGAATTTACACCTTGAAAGTTGTATGTGAACTCTAAGCTCATGATGGGAATAATCTCTAGGACTTGGGAAAGTGACAATCCATGCACCTGCAACTTGAATTGTTTTATTTGCTGCTACAAGATGTGATCAGCAGAATTGTGGAGATCTCAAACTGGATGGCAAAAATTATCAGTGGGGTGATGAATTGCTATGTGCAAAACATGAATATGAGGAAAGTACTATAGGGATATTAGAATATATTCATGAACCTGCAAATCGCAGTGAGTTTTCAGACTGCAATGTCCAGAAGAATGGGACCAGAATGCTCTTTACTCTGATTTCATGACTTGAGATAGTTACAAAGAAATTGGAGGGAATCTTTGTATGAAAAAATGATGATGGAGTTTATGATTATAGAATGCCATCATGGAATGATGATTGGACAAAGAATTGATCTTCCTTACACCCTTGACTCTTTGTTTGCTCTCAGGCTGCCCGCGATTCTCTCTAAAGTTCATTTTCCTAATCTGTAAAATGGGAATAATGAAAGTTTTATCCAACTCAGAAAGAAAGGTTAAGCAAATAAAATTTTATGATATATTTGAAAGTGCTGCCAAGTATTCTAAAAATAGTAGTTGTACTTATTTGTGTTACCCGAATTTAGTATTGCATTGCTCTGGAGGTCAAATGGCCTCATTGGTTTTTAGAAGGCTAGATCAAGCTGCATACAGGGCTGCATTCCTTCTGGAAGCTCTCTGAGACCATCTAAGTTCCGTGCTTTCTCCAGCAGCTGCAGGCTACCTGCATTCCTTGGCTTATGGTTCTGCTCTTGGCAACATTGACTTCCATTGCCTCATCGTCTCTTCAACATCCTTGCTCTCTCCCTCCAGCCTCCCCTCATCCTCCTGGTATCTTTGCTCTCATTGTTGGCCCCTAGGAGTGTATCTATCCTGGATTCTCTGGGTGGTGGACTCTTATCTGTAGCAGTGTGCATGCCCTGGTTTAATCCAATTTGTAAAGTGGAATTGAGGTCATGGGAGTGGGGGTGAAGGAAGCAGTAAAGAACAAGGGGAATGCTGTGTGTTTCATCGGTGATGTATTGTATCCTGACTGGCTCATCTCTTCCCTGTGACCTTTTCTGTTTAATGGCCTTAAACTATCTTTATATTTGATGTTTTTGTCACCCCACAGCTTATCAGGTCTTCTCTCATTAGTGTTCAATGCATCAAATCTGTTCTTAAACTGTATTCTTGAAATTCAAGTGAGATATCCTCAAGGTCATATTTTGGCTCTTTTGGACTTCTTTTAATTTACTTCAGCTTCAACCTGAATTTGCATATGGGCAATGGATGGTCTGTACCTGGTTTTAACTGCTGATATTGAGCTTTGAAGTCATCTCTTGACAAGGATGGACTCAATTTCGTTTCTATGTATATTCCATCTAGAGATGTCCACATGTAGAGTCACCATTTGTGTTGTTGAAAAAAAAGTTATTTGCTACTCCCATTTTTGTTCCTGGGCGGTTTATCTGTCCTGGATTCCCTGTGTCAAGATCTCTTATCTGTACCGATGTACATGTGTTTGCAAGGTAGAATTGGAGTCTGATAATGGGAAGTGGAGGGAAGAAGCATTAAAGAACTAAAGGGTTGTTGTGTATTTCACTGTTGCTATATTGCAATCTGGCTGGCTCGTCCGTTCCTTGTGATCTTACTGTGAGGGGATGTCCAATTGTCTAACCGTGATGGACTTTGGGTCTCCACTCTGCTCCCCTTCTTCCCCCACCATTCCCATTGATATGATTATTTGTTCTGGATCATCTGGTGCCTGATACCTGATCCCATCGACACTTCATGATCACAAAGTCTGGTGTGTTTCTTCCATGTGGGCTTTGTTGCTTCCAGCTAGATGGATATTTGTTTAGATATACTTTAAGATCCCAAATGTTATCTCTTTTGGTAGCTGGGCACCATCAGCTTTATTCACCATATTTGCTTAAGCACCCACTTTTGTCTTTAGCTATTGTGTTGGAATGGTGAGCATCACAGAATGCCAGGTAATTAGAACAAAGTGTTCTTGTGTTGAGGGAGTACTTTAGTAGAAGCCCAATGTCTGTCTGCTACCTTAATATTTAACATATAATATATATATACATGTATCCATGTCCTTATTGCAAGAATTAATTATAATATAGGAAAACAAGAAAACAAGAATAATTTATAATTTATCAAGGGGTCATGAGCGGGGAGGGAGAGGGGTAAAGGGTAAGGGAGGGAACAAAGACGAACTGATATCAAGGACGCAAATAGAAAGTAAATGTTTAGAAAATGATGATGGCAACATATGTACAAACATGCTTGATACAATTTATTTATGGAAAGTTATAAGAAATGTAACAGCCACCAATAAAGTGATTTAAAAAAGAAAAAAGTTATTTGCTATGAATAAGTCATTGGTCTTACAAAATTCTGCCATGTGATCTCTAGCTTCCATTTCTATCACCAAAATAATATTTTATAACTACCATCCTTCCTCTTTGTTTCCAATACAATCACCAATAATGAGCAATGCATATTGATTACTTGTTTGATCAATTTCTGACTGAAGATGTTGGTAAAATTCTATAATTAATGCATTCCTAGCTTTAGTGATTGGTGCATACATTTGAATAATAATTGAATTGATTTGATTTCTTTGTATGTGATAGATACTATCCTGCCACACATAGCATTGTACTTCAAGGTAGCTTTGAAATGTCACTTTTCACGTGGAATATGGCATTCCTCATGATTCTGTCATTCCCAACGTAGTAAGTCTTATGATTTTCTGATTCAAAATAGGCAGTATCAGTCCATTTCAGTAATGCCTTTATTATTCATCCTGTGTCTCCCATTTCATCTTTGATAACTTTCAATGTCCTAGATTCACAATTATTCCATTCCAAGTTCCAATTATCAATAGATGTTTGTAGCTGCCGCTTCTCCTAGTGAGTCATGCTCCACAACAAATGAAGGTCCCCATTCACCTCAGTATGGTTGATTCTACTTTGAGAAAGCATCTCTTTTCTCAGTCATATTTTGAATGACTTCTGACCTGAGGATTCTGGCAGCTCTTCTTCTGGCACTAGCTTTGAAACCATAGATGCTGCTGTTCATGATGTTTTCAGTATCTGACAATGTTTCACTGCCATTCATAAGGTTTTCAGAAACTAATTCCTTCCAAATGACAGCCTATTCATTTATTATTTTCTGTTCTTAGTCTGGAAGCTTACTTTGGGTGACCCTGCTGATATTTGAAAAACCAGTGTCAAAAATTCCAGGATTACAGTAACACACATCATCACAGTTCTACAAACTAACAGAAAGAAAGTGTTAACAAATTTTACATGAAATTGACATGAAAGAGACACTGGATAAGCAAGCCACTACTGATGAAGAAGACCAACGTAGCAGAAATCTGTTCACTTCCTAATTTTAAGACTAGTACACAGCCCAGCAGGATATAGAGAAAGAAGACCAGAGAATACTGTGACAAATGCGTCAGTTCAACTTCATATTTGGAGTAAATGAAAAACAGACAACCTTATCACTCTGGATCCTCTAAAATAAAAAAGAGGAAAGTTAAGCCTAGCAGGAGCTTGAATTGACTTTCATTGCCTCATTGTCCAGAAGCTTACAGATTGGTGCATTTTCAGATGTACAATACCTGAAGCTCACCTGGGGACCAGACTCTGAGTTTTGAAGACAACAATCTTCCTGGAAAGTGTGATCTCTCAGCTCTAGGTCTGTTCCCCCCAGGTACCCTTCTGAATTCTATACTGAGATTTAGTCCTATACAACTCAATAACCCTATGGCATTTTCATCATTATTGACCCAACAACTGAGTCTTCAACCAGTTCTGCATACGATATGCTTTTTCCTTTCATTGTAGTTATGAATTATGTCTCCTGAAAACTTGTGTTGTATGCCTATTCATGGCTTGTCTTTGTTAGATTAATGATGCAGAATCAGTGTAAACTATGTCATAGGTGGCTCTCTTTTGAGATATAAAAGAGACTCAACAAACATGCAAGATACAGAGATGGTAGAAGAGAGGCTCTAAACCTCTCTCCCAAGAGCAGAAGTTAAAAGAGACAAAGACCTTCCTCCAAAGTCAATGGATAAAGAGAACTCTCCCCTCAAGCCTACACTTGGAATGTAGACGTAAATGTCCCTTTGTTAAAGTCATCTACTTGGAGTATTTCTATTGCAGCAGCTCTACATAACCAAGAAAATGATCTCATGTATTTTTAATTGCAGCTCAAAATTTAGCTCATGTGTGACTTCTTTCAAGAAGACTTTCACAAAGGCCAGTATAATTTAAGTCATTTTAAAAACGCTTCTCTTAGCACTTTGTTTTTTTTTTTGTAGTGTGTAGCAAGTTTAATGAAAGTGTTTATTTTCTTTCTTTGAAACATGCTAGATGTTGAGTATATTAATGATAAGGAATCTGGTGGCTCCCTCTACATAAGCCCAGTGCACAGGATAGGACATAATGGGTGCTTGATGAATATTGAAATCAAGGAACAAGTAAATGAATGCAGAAGAGCTAGTCTAGCCTGAAACAGAGCTGCACAGCTCTCTTTAGAATCATGCCTGTTACCATTAGATGAGATTTTATGACAACAGTGAAACTAATTACTGCTTAAATTTGATTAACTCCTAACTTTCTTTAATTTAGAGAAGATCCAGGTAAACATGTTGGCAGCTACAGCTGATGTTAAAAGAAAGACTATTTTTGTCCCTTCTGATTTTTGAAAGCAATAGTAAAGTGAGATGTTTACTTAGTAAAAGTAATATAACAAACTGGTGGTACCAATGACTATCTTGCATTGAGCCCTTAAATGCCAGGTGCAGAATTTAATTCCAAGGCTCATTCTGCTTCCAATTATAGGAGAAGGGAGAGTATGAAAGAAGGGAAGCAATTTGTAAAGGATTGCAGAGACAATGCTTAGAGACAATGATTGCAGAGACAAACCTCAGCTGGAGAGGGTAGGGAGGGGGAGCTCCGATTCTGAAGCTACACTTTCTACCCAACTATGCAGTTCTGCTTGATTTGGTTACCCAAGTAGCGGGCCACAGTTTTTAACTTATGGCATGCACATAAATTAGAACCTGCATATAGCAATGATGTGCAAAGAAGTAAAAAAGACCACCGTTGAAAATAGCTAACAGGGATAGGATCCTCCAGAGGTAAAATAGGATCCCAGCTTATCGTTCTGCCCAGTTATGTTGATCTAAGGAAATGTACAGTCCATTCTGAGGAAGAATTGTTTTGGGCTCTCCAGAGCCTGATATTTGCATGGTCTTAATGTCACTCATATAATTCTCCTAGGCTCCCCACATTGTGATTCCTGATTATTGGCTCCTGACAGACATATTGTCTTGTCACCCCACTTTCTAGAACTCTCATTTCTTAGCGCTTTAAATAGCTCTATTATTATCACCTTTTATACTTGGGGCATAGCTGTTGTTTGTGCTGGTCATTCATTCTGCTGTGAGTCATGATGAACTGTGTATAACAGACTGAAATGTTTCCCAATCCTATGTCATCTTCATGACAATTGTTTGAGTCTATTGAATCAACCCATTATTGAGGGGGTCTCTTGCCTCCCCTGGGTCCCCTCTTTACCAAACATGATATTGTCATCCAGTGATCAGTCCAAAGTAAGCACATCAAAATATTCTGAGATCCATAGGGTTTTCACTTGCTAATCTTTAAAGTAGATTGCCATTCTTTTCCTCCTAGTTTCTGTCAGGCTGCTAGCTCTGATGAAATCTGCCCATCAAGGGTGATCCTGCTGATAATTGAAATTCCCATGGCATAGCAGCCAGCATCAGGGAAACACACAATCCATTCCATGTGACAACCTTACAGATAGGTAGTCATGGGCATGGTTGACAAGTAATATATTTTTCTGTCATGGAAAGACACAAAGGTAGATGAATGACTTCTCTATTTAGTATTCTTTTATGTGATGTAGCTTCTCTAGTGTACCTCAAGATATCAGTGATGTTAAGCATGTGTCTTTTTCCCCATTACACCTCCACAAGAGGGAAGTGGACCAATGTTGATTATGTGAGTATATTTGATACACGTATTTCCCTTTAAATTTTCAAAATATCCCTTTGTAGTAGCTTAAAAACAAAATTTGAGGCATGGATAAGGTATTGATGTAGTTACACAATTACTAAGAAAATAACTGGAATGGTAAGCCAGGTCTACGTGACTCCAGAAATCATCTCTTTTCCATATGCAGAATGACCTGTATTGACTTAGAAAATATCCAGACAAGGAAGAGGGACTCATGTTAGGAATTGTTAATGATGTTTGCATAAAGTGAAGTTTACGAGTTTCTTAAATTTAGTCCATCTCCTTCCATATTCTGGGTTAATTGTTCATGCTGTATCGCCACTGCCGATAAATTTCCATACTGGTGGAGTGTTTGTGACTGGGAAGGCAAGACGTAGGAGGGGCGTTTTATTAGTAAGTAAGTTAACTCAACCAAAGCAAAGCAAAGTTAGAAGTTTTCTCTGCTATTAAAGTTAACTCTGGCCATCCAATCAACTCCAATGTAATCCTACATAGGGTTTCAAGACTATAAATCCTTTCTTTGAATGTACCAAACCCACTAACATTTGTTATTTTTGTCATTAGCAGCCCCGTGCTAATCCATTACACCAACAGGGTTCCTAACATTTATTATTTTTAAAGCAAATGACAAAGACCCATTTTACCAGCTTGGCTTTTAAACCTAAGCTTAACATTACATATTTAAACAATTTTTCAAATGTTGCTAAGTTGTAAGCATTCACACACAACTAGAAAACATCCTCAATTTATATTAAACCTGAAGTGTATTACCATTAAAGTATTACCTTTCACTATTCAATGCTTTAAATATAAGAAAGAAAGGATTTCTGTCAGAGATTCATCCTGGGTATGTTAACTTCACAGCAGACTGAAAGGACTTGGCTCACATTTCAAACAAAATGGAAAAAGCAAGACCCATGCTGGAGTTAGTATACAATCTTCTCCTAACTCTACTAAACCATTCCATTCACCTTGGATTAAGTTTAATAAAAACAAGTGCATGCATACATCTACAAGCATTTTAAAGACAACACAGCACAACAAAACAAAACTGGGCTCAATTAATGTGATCCCAACAATAAACTCAAGAGTTTATGACAGAGAGGGTCTCCTATGAGCTGTTTACAAATACTACAGATTAGGTACAGTTAACTGAAAGTAAAGTTCACTTGATATCATCAAAAAACGTTCCTGTTAATCCTCAAAGGGTGCTTTCCAGAGTTTAATGATTCTGTTTAATGTGTGCCTCAAATATTGTGCTATTCAAATGTAAGGGATGTTCCTTCCCATTTCTTGTTAAGGACTTTAACAGATCATCTTCTTCAACGTTTATGCTTTCTCAACCATTCTCAACAATTCTCTTCACTGTGATTGTTCTGCCATTATGTTAGTTGAAATTGATAGAGATTTGAAGTTGATCATGTGACTGCCAACATATGCTGTTGAAGAGAAAGAAATAAGGTCCTTGTGACTCAATGAACCAAATGAATAAATCCTGTATCAAAAGTAGGAGATCCACCTCCCAAAGATGGAAACCCGCTGAAGGCAGAGGAAAAGGACCCTGCATCTCGGGTTCAGCTGCTATGAGGGCCTCTGTGAGTCCTCTCAGGTTTTTAAATGGGTCTTCAAAGAAGTCAAATGAAAATGGGTCTTTCCACCCCACAAATTCCCAGAAGACATCATGGATTACGGGATGGGAAGCCAAATTTAATTGGCCTTTCAAAATGATTTCCATCTCTATACCCACCGTTTAATCCTTCGTCATATGTGTCCCGATTTCTGGCATCTGATACCATCTCCTATGACTTAGATACTTATTTAAATGTCCTTTCTGCTTCCTCCTGATTCTCACGATTTTTATCAGGATGCCAGTTCAGTCCCATAGGGTGATATGCCTTTTTAATATCCTTTGAGGAGGCATGCCTCTGCACTCCTAGAATTTCATAGTAATTCACCATGTTTTAACAGAATGTTGCATGAGAAATAGTTCTTTGAAAGCATGAAACATTGGAATTTATTATTATTTTAAACAAATGACAAAGACTAAGGCGATTGGCAGCCAGCGGCAGGGAGGATGAGATGCCGGGCAGTGGGGTATACCCACGCTCCCTTCTTTTCTCAGGTCCTGTGTAGTTAGTGCTGGTAGAGTTAGTGAGGTGATGCCTCATGCTTCTTTTTCCAAGAACGTAAATCTTTCAGCCAGCCTCATATTTCTCCAGTGAAATATCTGGTGGGTTTGAACTGTAGCGTTCTGGGTTAGCAGTTCAGAGTTTAACCCACAGCGCTCCCAGAGCTCCTTCTAGTAAGGGTAAGAAGATGGTCCCTGACTTGAAACTCTTGTCACCCAAACACTTCACAACAGGCCTCTGTCACCAAGTGTAGTTGAAAGAAAAAGAAAGGGGGCAGGAAATGGAGGGCAGGAAACATTGAGTGAGCTACTCAAGATGTTATTTTGGCTAGTTCATTTTACTGAGCACTGAGTAGTAGTATGGGTGGGAAAATGGATTCTCACACAGTTCTTCTACTTAGTAGCTGATCGCAATTTAGGTCATTAGGGCAAGTTTTCATAGCCTTAGCTTCTTCAACAACAAGGGATGAGTATCTAGTGCCAGGGTGTGTGTTGACTAACTTTATTCATGCTACAAAACCCTTAGCATAGAGCAAGAGATTCTTTTTTCTTTTCAAAATTTTAAAATAGTGACTAGAGAAAAGTTTATAGAGTAGATTGTTTTACATTAAAAATTCATATAACTTGGTTCCAACTCATGTATTGTAACATCCTAAATTACCATCACTTGTCCCATGTCCTCCTTGTTCCATGTTTCCAGCCCACCTTCTTTCTTAACCTGGGGTAAATTTGTCCTTAGGTAAATGCTGTCCTTTTGGTCTCAACTGGTTGACTATTCTGTCACAGAGTTAAATTCAATTCTAGACTTGAAGCATGACTAATATGATTTAGATATTTTACTAGTCTCTATAAAAGACATTGGGTGTCTTTTATGATTTTGAGGCTTGGTCCACATTTATTCCACAGAATGTAAAGAAAGCCAGAAACAGAGAAGTTGAAGTTGCCAAGGAAAATATTTTTTAAATGCACTATAGTTATTGCTTCATATGCATGTGAAAGTTTGACAAAGAAGAAGGAAGTGCGAAGGAGAATTTATGTATTTCAATGATGGTGGTGGCAAAGAATATGGGAAGTATCATAGACTGCCAAAAGAACAAACACATGTGTCTTGAAAGAAGCAAAGCCAGAATACTCATCAGAGGCAAGGATACTGAGGCTTTGTCTCACATACTTTGGACATGTTATCAGGAGAGATCAGTCCCTGGAGAAGGACATCTTGTTTGGTAAGGTAGAGGGGCAGTAAAAAAGAGAAAATCCCTGAACAAGATGTATTGGCACAGTGGCAGCAACAATGGGCTCAAATATAAGAAGAATTGTGAGACTGATGCAAATCTCTTGTTCATAGGGCCCATGTGATATGGAATTGATTTGACTGTACCTCACAATGACATAGTTGCAAATACAACTAATTGCTGCCAGGTAAATTCCTATTCATCACATTGACCTTATCAGGACTGAGTGGAACTGCCTCCTAAGGCTTCCATTGCTGCAAATCTTTATAGAACCAGACTGCTAAATTTTACTCACTCAGAACACCTAGTGGGTTAGAAACAGTGATCTTTCAGTTAACAGTTGAACAGCGTAACGGCTCTGCCATCAGGGTTTCTTATACTTAAAGTGTGTAATAATACCGATATCAATTTATTATCATGATAAAGATATTAGACAATAATGGTGTATTAATTTTTACCCAACATATAATCATTAAAAATACTTAATAGCAGTTTGCTTTCATGAAGCGGTAAAGTGCATAAAGAAAAATGCTTTCCTTGAAATGCATACCATTTATTTACTCTATGTTAAAATAAGACATTATCCCTCTAATAGATATCTAGTGCAGTTATGGATTATGTTGTCTTCCTCCATTTGTTTGAATAATTGCTTTATAACGGAGACTTATAGAACTCTGATTAAAAATCACCAATAATACTGTTTCTTTTCTGCTCTTTGTGTTATTTAATAAGGTGTGAAAACAATTATATCTATTAATAAAAAGCTAACTAAACAGCTGAGCAGTCAGTGTTGCTATTTTTTTTGGCCTTGATTTTCGAGATAATCAATGACCTTTTTTTTAAATAAGAGTGAATAATTGGGCTCTCCTTTGCTACCTTGAAAGTGGGAGAAATAGAAAAATACAAAAAAGAAAAAATTCCTTAACAAAATTCAAAGAGTCACTAATAGAGTTGTGTATATTAATTGCAAGGTTTGCCTAAAGTCTCTGCTACCTCCCAATCTGAATCCTGGCTTCCACCGGTAAATGCTCAGTATAACTAGTGTCCAGAGTCAAACAAGTATCTATGCTAACAATACTTTCAGGGTATTTAAATAAAACATTTATCAGAATCAGGATGTTTCCAAACTGGTATTTGTCAGCAGAGCCATTTAGATTTACTCTAATAACAAAGAAGAAGGGGGTTAAATTCATCAAGCAGTAGTCAAACTTTTGTCTAGGTAAAGAGAGTAAGCACTCAATCTGCAAATCAAATTAAGGATCCAAGTATAGCTGAATCTATGTGACCCCTGAAAAATGTGTTTCAGCCATGAATAATAATGAGTGATCCCTTAGAGCACCTAATACCAGGGGATATTTCCTTCTTTTATGGTAAATCAAAGAAGCAAGCAAGTTGGTGAATTATCCTCAAAATTTTTTTGCTCCATTTGAAAACGCACTTGTTCTGAGATTACATCACACACACTTTGTGAAGAGGGATTCTCTAGAGAACCCAAACAAGTGATATATATAATGGCTCACAAAACCAGTGCTGAATGTATATACACACACACACGGGATAGGTATAAATATTCACACAGTGGTAGAAATGGGAAAGTCTTGCCCAATTCCACACACCAGTGCCTGAAGAGGCAGACAGTTCTAAGGTCAGAAGGTCAGGATTATGATTACATAGGTAAAATTGTCAGATCAAACGTCAGGTTGACGATGACTCTTTGAATTAGTAGGCAATATGACAGGCTATTGGCTGAAATAAAAGAATTAGTGGTCAAGGAGCCAGAAGCAGGATCCAGCCATAAGCAAATACGTTTTTACATAGAATCTGCTTATATAGGAATTAGGCTACCTCCACAGGGAAACTTCCTTTCCATTGCAACATGGCTGTGACATAAATAAAGGTGTACAACTTCTTACAACTGAAGGGCTGCTCACAGTGGATTCCATTAAGGAGTTGATTACAGTGTGTTCGGTTACATCAGGGAGAATTAAACCTTAATGATCAAATCACTGAGAATCTTGGCCCAGTCAAATTGATACACAATCAAAGTATCAAACACAAGTATATAAATTCCCCCAATACAGAAGTGACTCTAGGGCTGAGCCCCGGTGGCGTAGTGGTTGTGCGCGGGGCTGCGGCCCACTGGGATGGAGGTTCAATTCCAGCTGTGGGGCTGCGCCTCCTACTCCCACCACCAGAGAGCAGTGATGCCCCCCCCCCAAAAAAAAACAAGCAAACAGAAGTGACTGTAGATAATTATGATTTAATTTTGCAATTTAACTGGTTCATGAAATTCTAATTTGAGTACCAGAAGTATAGGGGCAAGATTCCAAGGATTACACAATAGGCTCAACACCTATTTTTAACTTCTTAGATAAACTTCCAGTTACCTTCCTTAACTAAAACTCTCATGAGAGAGTTACAGGACCAGGGATCAGTGTCATGGAAAGTAACGTTTGTGGACCAGCAGCATCAACATCACTTGGAAGTTTGTTAAAAGTCCAGAATCTCAGCCTTACTTCACATGAGTCCAGAGTTCTGGGAGTAGTGTCAAGAAATCTGTATTTCGGAAACTGGGTTGTGTGTCTGGTTACTAAGCACAAGGCCAGCAGTTAGAAACCACCAGCTACGGGATGGGAGAAAAACAAGGCATTCTATTCCTATAAAGATTTGTAGTCTTGGACCAATTAGGCAGTTGTACTCTATCCCGTAGGGCCAATATGAGTTAAAACTGGCTCAAAGGCAGTGAGGTTTTTTTTTTTTTTGAAAAAGGATGTGAATCAATCATACACATCCCAGGATAACTCTTTGGGTTTATAGCCATGTTGTTAGGTTGTTGTTAAGTGCTCCCCTATCATAGCAATCCTACGCAAAATAGGACAAAACACAACCTCATCCTGCACCTATCCTAACGATTTTTCTTATGCCTGAGACTGTTGTTTCAGTCACAGTGTCAATATTTCTTGTTTAGGACTTTCCTCTTTCATTGCCTTTCCCCAGGGACGGGTCTCTCCTTACATGCCCAAAGCAGGTAAGATGAAGTCTTGCCAGCCTTGCCTCTCAGGAGCCCTCTGGCTGTGCTTCCAAGAAAGATCTGTTCGTTCTTGTAGCAGTTCCTGGTACTTTCAATGTTCTTCCCCAGCACCGCGATTCAAGCACATGGATTCTTCTTCAGTCTCTGTAGCCAGAGGGTTACAAATAAGCTTGGTTCTTTGTATAGTTTTTGTTTTGTTCTATATATTTCTCCTACTCCATCCTGGACTTCTTAATATTACACCATCCAGAGAGGTTAGTGGTAGCTGGACGCTACCTACTTCTGGTTTCAGGATTATGAAGATGGGTGCTTGTGTGGGTCCATTGGCCATTGGACTAATCTTTTTTCATGTGTCTTTCTAGTTTCGTCTCCTTCCTTTGTGCAGGCAGATCTCAAAAGTTAGACCGTAGATGGCTATTCATGAGTTTTTAATATATCACTGCTGAAGGACATTAAAGGTATCCAACTATTGTTATTCTGTACATGATTCTGTACATTAAAATCCCTAACGTTTCACAATGGGAGTACTTACAGTGGTAGAGGAATATGGAAGAGTGGCAGGATACAAGATCAACAAGCAGAAGTTGATAGATTTGCTATATACATTAGATAGGACCGTGGAAAAGGAGATTAAGAGGACAGTATCCTTCACAGTAGCCAAACTGAAATACAAATTGAAAAATAAATCGAAATATCTAAGAATATATTTAACCAAAAAAACTAAAGACCTGGGCTGAGCCCCGGTGGCATATGTGGTTGAGTGCGGGACTGCAGCCCACGGGTTTGGTGGTTCAAATCCAGCGGTGGCTCTCAGGAGTGGCACTGGGTAGAGCCCATGACCACCAGAGGCAGTGATGCCCACAAAAATAGAAACACAAAAACAAACAAACAAACAAACTAAAGATCTATCCAAGGAAAACTACAAGACAGGAAATCAAAAGTGACCTCCACAGTCCATGGAGAACAGTCCATGCTTGTGGACTGAAAGGATCAGCACAGTAAATATGTCAATCTTACCATAGCATTTTTAAAGTTTAATGCTATTCCAATGCAAATGCCAACAACCATCTTAAAAGAATTGGAAAAACTGACCACTAATTTTATATGGAAAGGGAAGAATTCCAGAATTAGCAGAGAAATCCTCAAGAAGAAGGACAAAGTTGGAGGACTTGATATACCTGACTTTAATGCCTATTACACAACTACAGTTGATAAAACAGCATGGTACTGCAATAATGACAGGTGCTCAGACCAGTGGAAAAGAACAGAAAGCTTAGAAGTAAAGCCATCAACATACAGACAACTGATCTTCTATAAGGGCCTCAAAAGCATCAAGTGGGAAGCAGATGCCCTCTTTAACAAGTGGTGCTGGAAACAATGGATATTGACATGTAGGAAAAAGAAGCAAGGTGTTTCTCTTGCTCCATGCACAAGAACAAACTAATGGTGGATCACAGACCTGGAAGTAAACCCCCGAACCATCAGGACCACTAAGGAAAGAATTGAGATTAGCCTAAGATCATTGGCCCAGAGAATACAAAGGCTCACTGAAACAAGGAAGGGAATACACATAGGTGAATTGAAATTGTCAAGTAATATTTGGTAAGAATAAAATACCTCACCACAAAAGACTTCACCAAGAGGCTAACAAGGCAACCCATAGACCGGGAGAGGATTTTTAGTAATGATACATCAGACGAAGGGCTTATTACTAAAATCTATCATACCATCCTGGCCTGCAAAAAGAGGAAAACAGCTAACCCCCTAAGGAAGTGGCAAAAGAACCAAATAGAAAGTTCACTCAGGAGGAGACCCATATGGCCAATAAACACATGAGAAAGCGTTCGCATTCGTTAGCCATAAGAGAAATGCAAAATTAAGACAACCCTGAGGTATCATCTAACACCCTTGAGATTAGCCTAACTCAGAAAATCAGAGCGCTAACATGTTGGAAGGACTGTAGTTAAATAGAAACTCTTTTCCACTGTGGGTGGTGGGGTAGCCCCTATAGAAAGCAATCTGGTGCTACTTAAAGAAAATGGAAATCGATCTACCTCATGGCCCAGCCATCCCTTTACTGGGTATATACCCAGAAAAGGTAAGAATTACGGTACCATCAGTCATCTGTGCTCTGAGGCAAAATTCACAATTGCAAAGACTTGGAAACAACCTAAATTTCCATCAGTAGATGAGTGGATTAGTAAACTCTGGCACACGCACACAGCACTACAAAGCCTAGACAATCACATGGCACACGTCCTTTCATAGGAAGAGTAGAAAGGAATTATGCCCAGTGAGGTCAGCCAATCACAAAAGGACAAGTCCCACATCAGTTTCCCGAGGTAAGTATAATCAGCACAGTAGAGGAAAAGACCATTACCCCACAATATACAGGTGGAGGCACAGGCTGTTGGGTGAAGTTTAGGCCAAACCCAAGGAGATTTATGAATCCAACATTAAGAAGGGAAAAGGTGGGGAGGAGAGAAGGAGGATAGAGATGGGGAGAAATTGAGATGATGACATAGGTGGAACAGGACACTAATCCATCCAGGGGGAGAGTATTGGTTATGTTTCCAGAGGCATGGAGTGTGCACACAGACCTCACCAGGGTGCACCAAACCAGGAGCGCAATGTAACCATATGGACGATTGCATGAAAAAACTGGACTTTAGGGCTGGACCCAACCAGATCCAGTCTGACCTCTGCACAGGAAGTGTGTGCTGCTAGACCTTCAGTAGGGGACTTCCCATACCCACTCAGAAGTGAAGAAAATCAAGAAGGAAAAAGAGAAAGGGACTGTCAGCCTAGACTCCACATAGGCACACAGTGTGGAGGATGAGGTCCCTGCGTGGAGCTGCTAAGGGACAGAGAGTTCTGTGGGACTATGAACAACTCAAGACATGTCCCCTAACTGGAGTATACTGTGACAGAGGACAATAATGGGGACACATGGTGGGGAGACAGTATGGACTGAATCCTCCATAGCAGGACAAACCAGGAATAGAGCATAACAGATCAATAATTGGAGTAAAGCCAATCCACAGAGCTTCTGAGGAGCTCCAAGTATGGGCTAGAAGGGTCAGCCCCTGGATTTCCCCCAAGACCAGGGGGTAAGGACTCATGGGGCTCAGAAAACAGATAGATCTATGTAGGTGTTTTTTTCCCCTGCTCTCTCCTTTTCTTTTCTTTTTTTTTTAAACTTTATCTTTTCTTATTGTTTGGATTAGGATATTGCTGGTTTGCCTCCCATGGGAGAGACATGGGATGGAATCTCAGGGAGAAAGAACCGTGTCAATAGCCCCAGAGAGTCTAGGGGAAAGAAGGAAGCGGGAGAAGGGTTTGGTAAGCAGGTGGCACCATGGACAGAGGGACAAGTAGGGAATCAAAAGCAACATCTAGGAAGGTCTAGTGATCCTGTGAGTATTAAAGTAACACCTATCTAGCTGAGAGGATGTACTAAGAGGAGGAAGAAGGGGGAAAGTGATGGTGGGGCAGGAGGAGGCAAAAGGAAACAGAGGTAAGTTCTAGGAAGCAAAGATATAGGGGTATTAACAGAAGAATGTACTTAACGTAAAAACATTAATCCATAAAAATAGAGGTATTGGTCTATAAATATATGTATATATATATTTATAAGACAATTTATAAGGCAATTTACTGGGGCTACAGACTTGGACCTCAGCTCATACCTTTTCTCTATACAAGTACACTTTGTTCTAACAAATTGGCATTTTGTGAAGTACACCTCCCCCCCCAACTCTCCTCCCTTCAATCACTGAAGACAAAATGGATGCATGAACAAATGTGGTGAAGACAGAGGATGGTGCCTGGCTATTAAAAGATACGGCGCTTGGGTTTTTTTTCTCTTTCTTTATAAAAATCATTTTTTGGGGGGGATTGTATAACTTACTACAATACAGACATCCAACCGTTGTGCCAAGCACATTTATACATCTGTTGCCATCATCATTCTCAAAACATTTTCTTTCTACTCGAGCCTGGGTATCATCTCCTCAATTTTCCCACTCTCTCTTGGCCCTTTCCCATCATGACCCATGATAATTTATAAATTATTATTATTTTGTCATGTCTTACACTGTCCAATGTCTCCTTTCACCTACTTTTACATTGTCCCCCTGGGAGGAGTTATATGTAGATCCTTGTGATCCGTTTCCCCTTCTAGCCCACCTGCCCTCCACCCTCTGTGGTCTCACCACTCTCACCACTGGTTCTGAGGGGTTTATCTGTCCTGGATTCCCTGTGTTTCCAGCACTCAATAATCAAGGTCTGGTCAAGTTGACATATAGCCTTTACCACCACAAAGCATTTGTGAACATCAACCTCAAACATAAAAGGGTAAAAGCATAGAGACATATATTTACTCTATGATCTCACAAGTCTGGGATAGTTTCCCAAGAGAAATGTAAAATATGTCCCCCAAAGTCTAAAATGTTCATAGCATCTTTATTCACAACAGCCCCAACTTGCAAACAACCTAACTGTTCATGAACAGTTAGGACATACAAATGGACATACAAATGATGAAGGCTGGTTAGCAATAAAAAGGAACAGATTCTTGATGAATGTACTAGCATGAATAAGTCACAAAAAAATAAGATTGAGCAAAATAAGCCAGGCAGAAAGGTGTGGGTATAGCAATATTTTATTTATATGAAGTTGTAGATAAGCGCAAACTAATATGATAGAAATGGGATCAGTTAGCTGCTTTGAAAAGGGCTGAATAGAGGATATAGAATGATGAAATTGTTCTTGTATTGATTGTAGTAATTACAAGGATGTATATGTTGTGAAAACTCTTAAAATGTACAATTAAAATATGTGCATTTAATTGCATGCAAATTAAAACAAAATAAACAATAAAATGCACCAGGCTTCCTCATTACTATCTCAGACATTAAAGTGAGATAAGTCTACCAGAACTTTGAAATATTTCATAACCTTTATTATTCTTATTGTTTCCTCTCATGTGTAATTCTCCATGATGCATAGCCATCCAATTCCAAAATGAGAAACAGATCAATACAGTCATCTTGGGAATCAAAAGGAAGCTGGAGAAATTGGAGCATATCCAAGCTGACTCGACTAGAAAACTATAATATTCCATCCTAGATCATCATATACCATCTTCTGACTCTCAAGAGGACGTTTTTGTTTTGCTTTTAAATTTTCTTGAAAAGATTTGTAAAAATTAGAAATGGTTGACCTGGTATCTACTTCTACTGCTGTTGCCCTAGATGATCTTGTCATATTATCACTTGGCTTCTAATGACTCTAAGATATTATCATAGTGAGCACATTCATTTAAAAACAATCAGCCAGCCATATTTGAAGACCTACCGAATATTCAGTAGGATTGTTCAATAGGATTGTTAAGAAAGGAAAAAAGTTAACATGCATTTTAGGGCTGGGAAATCTTTGTAGTTAAATATCGATTGTGGTTATTATATATTGGTGTATAGTCCTTGTCTGATAACTAAATGAAAAAACTGGATCACTAAAATAAACAAGTAAACAAACAAAAACAATTGCTATCAAGTCAAATTAGACTCCTAGGGATCATACAGGATAAAGTCACCCAGTTCCATAGGGCTTCTGAGACTGTAAATCTTTTTTTTGGGGGGGGGGGTGTGCGCATCACTGCCTCTGGAGGTCGTGGGCGCTACCCAGTGCCGCTCCTGAGAGCCGCCGCTGCATTTGAACCTCCACGCCCACGGGCTGCAGTCCCGCCCTCAAGCACTGACGCCACCGGGGCTCCTCTCCGACTGTAAATCTTGAAGGAAACATCCAACCTCCTCTTTCTTCCCAGGAGCGGCTGGAACGTGTGAACAGCTGACCTGAGAGTTATAAGCCCAACAAAACATTCAACCACTCCTCCTTAGTTGCCACGCAGTGAAGTCAGATGCTTTTAAATCACTGGTTTTATTGCCATTGAGAATAGACATAGAAATATACGAATGCACACTTTCTTCATATGTTTTTTTTTTTTTTTTAGTAACTTCGGTTTATACAACCTTTCTCGCTCTCATTTTTTGAGTTGTTCCTCTTTCAAAACATAGATTATTCACTGCCCCCTAAGGGTTCCTGTCTAATCTTTCAAGTTGTCCTTGCTACGTGGATCCCATATAGGTGATTCTTAAATGGTCAGGGCAGACTATTTTTACTAAGTAAGCTAAATTATTGTTTGGTCTGACAACTTCAGGGGAGATATTTGGTTTAAGGTTTGAAGATTATATCAGAGTTTCATTCAAATTTCATCCCTCAAATAGAAATCTAGAGTCCATGAGAATTTGAAATTTTGTACTGCATTTTCCTCCTTTTGATAAAAAATTTCCAACAGAATTTTTGATCAACATAGTAACATCAGTAATAGTAACTGGGCACAATCTTGTTCTGGTTTCATGGCAAAGAAGACAGTTGCTCTTGGAGACAATTAACCACACAGTCCATATCCTCATACTATTCCCATTTCTCCTTCGAGAGGTCAGATGTCTTTATTGAGACCATTTTTGCATTTCTGGACCTAAATTTCTTGAATGTAATGAAAGATTCTTTTCATGGAGTCATACCGGTGCCAAGTCCTCGTATTGTACTCATTGCCATTAAGCCAATTCTATCTGAGACAGACCTGTATACACAAATCAGAGTTAAAATGTAGTCAAGGAAAGAAGACAATAGGGGAAGGGAATTTAATGTTTAAGTGTGTTGGATAATGTTCTCTGTTTTGACATTCTAAACTGTCTTATAAGATAGTTGATGTTGTTGCTATCGTTAGTTGTTAGCTAGTTGACTCCCATGCCTTGTGAGTTTATTTCTATTAGAATAATAAGGTGTCCAGTACAGCATCATATTTGTAATATTTGGTATTTGAGTTCATTGTTGTGGTTTCTTTTGTGTATGTGTGTGCTGATCCATCTTACTGAGAGATTCTCTTCATTTTGGTCCTCTCTCTCAAACATGATGACCTTTTCCAGTGATTGGTCTTTCCTAATGACATACCCAATTAAGTGAGTTGTAGTCTCATCATTCCTGCCTCTAAGGAATATTCTGGTTATACTAAGGACCTTCAACAATTTAATGGAAAAAGTGAATCAACATGTAATCCATTTTTTACACAGGCTTGTGGAAGCCCCCTCATCTTTCTTCTCTGACTGATAATTTTGTTATTCTTTGGCAATGCCTTCTATAGTTAATATATAGGTACTATTATTCCCAAATTATAGTTGATAAATATGATACTCAGAGGATATCCATAACTTACCAACATTTACAATGGTGGAAAGTGGCAGAACCTAGGGATGCCAGGCTTACTGCCTGTGGTCTTTATATTATAAGGTTGAAAGATTATAAACCATCTTTTTTGGGTGTGAAAGCATCAAGACAAACCAATAAATTGTCTTACTTGTTTTCATGAAGGCAAACAGGATTTCAAAGCCAGTTTGGGCCACCTAATGCAGAGTATGAATTTTCGTGTTCCAGAATAATAGAGCAGAGCAAGGTAGGCTGGAAAGAAAGAATGAGAAAGAGAAACATTCATCTGACTCTTTTTTTGCTTTCACTAATAGTGACACAGAACTTCTAATCAAGCATTTAATACTTTTCTTTTTGCCACTCAGTAAAAGGCCTTTCATTTCAATTTGCCTCCTAGGTATTCTATGCCAGGCAATTACTTTACCAGAGGTTTTCAAAATCTAAGAAATTAAATGGGCGGTTCTTAAAGAACACTCTTTCCTGAAAGCATAATTGCAGTTAAGTAATAGCAGACCTGAACACACAAATAGGGTTTTCTTCTTCCATTGCTAGGAACTCCTGGTGTACCAGAAAGGAAACTGGAGCCCTGTGCCCAGAGTAATTCCCCTGTGATTATGAAATGAGAGCATGCTGTCTCACTAAATCATGTCAAGTTTGCAGAAAATTAAACCTTGGGATTTTTTTTTAGGGGGGGTCTTGGCTATTTGCTTAGTTTATGTGTTTTTATAACCAATAGATTACCTGAGGCTCCAGGGTGACCTAAGGCCAAAGACAGGGCCCCAGGTGGGAACTGTGCGCCAGCAGATGGAGCAAGCAGCATTAATGCTGCTGAAATCCAGGACCCCCGGGGACATTCAGTTGTACCAGCCTGATGAACTGCAGGATGGACAGCAAAGCTTCTTGGCATCCAGGAACCTGTTGTGGTGCTATCCAGGAAGCCCCCATTATAGTAGGAAGCCCACATCCCTACCTCCAAGATTCCAACACTCTGGGATCAACCAGCATTAGTCTTAGGAAGAGTCTTTCAAATAGAATCTTGCTATTACAAGCTGACCTTGAAATAAGGATACTAACCTGGAGTATCAGCATGGGCCCAATGAAATATCATGAGACCTTAATAGTAGACGAGGGAGTCAGAGAGAGAGAGAGAGAGCAATGAGGAAAAAAAGCCAGAAGAGATGGGCACCTGGAGAAAGATTGTTCATTGCTGGTTCTTAACTGTAGGACACAACATGAAAAACTCAGAAAGAGTCTCTTAGGAGCTATGCGTCATTCCATTTGTGATGCAGAAAGGAAGAGTTTCTCCATAGGTATTATTAGCTTGACTTCTTCAGGTCTCAGGATGAGGAAGTTTTTGTGGACAATTGATTATTTTAAAGAGATTCCCACTTAGGAAGCTTATTTTTTGTTTGATGGAGCCCTGGTGGCATAGTGGATGCATGTCAAGTTACAATCCACAAGGTTTGCAGTTTGAAACTGCCAGCTGCTTCTTGGGAGAAAGATGGGGTTTTCTACAATAGAATTAGTCTTGGGAACTCAGAGAGACAGTCCTTCCAGGAGTGGTTCTACAGAAACAAGATCATAGATATGGACTCAAATTGGCTGTCCAGTGTGATTAGGCTTAACAGCACTGATAATGCTATCTACCCCACTCCCAGTACCAATTGTGTTAGGCAGAGTTCTCCAAAGAAACAAAACCAGGATACTTTTGATTACACGTATGTATATATCGATAGATATATACAGCACAAAGGAATATAGCTAAGTAGTCTACAGAGAAGTACAGAGGGCTCAGTTCAACTCACTTCCATGAAGCAGTTAATATACTGGAAGGCCTTCACTCATGAAGGCTGTTGCATCCAAGGTCAAGGAAGCAGACAGCTGAGTCTTCCAGAAAGCAATGCAGGCAGTCTGGCCACAGGCAGCGTACAGCAGGGTGGATCACCAACAGTCAGTCAGATGACAGGATCTGACAGTCCCTAGCTCATGTGATGTATATACCAGTAGTGTGGTGAAGCATGTCTCAAAGGAATCTTAAGCTCTAGTGACACAGTCCAGTGGTTGGGTGTCCCACAGGTAGTGTGGCTTGCAAGTTAAGGCAAAGAACTAGCTAAGGCAGCTGCACCCTGGTCTTCTGGTCACCAGGAAAAGAGGGAGGGAGAGAGGGAGGGAGGGAGAGAGAGAGAGAGAGAGAGAGAGAGAGAGAAAGAGAAAGAGAAAGAGAGTTAGCTGAGTCATTTATTTCTTTGCTCTCCAATCAAACTGCAACCTAATTAATTCCACATGCTCTTATTGGCCAGGTTGGCATAATAGACCTATCATATACCATGTCCTATAGGGCCACTCTAATTGGACATTGACTCGAAGGTAGTAAATTTTCTTTTGGCTTGAAAAGTTTGACAAGTCCTTGGAGGGCACAAGAAATTGTGCTTAGTTATTGACATAAAAGTTGGCAGTTCAAACCCACCCAATGTTGCCAAGGAAGAAAGAATATGGGATCTATATCTATAAATATTACAATCAAGACAACACTTTTCTGTCACACATAGTTACCATGTGTCAGAATTGACTAATGGCAAGGGTCTGTTTTTGATTTTCTTCATTTTTTTTGGTTTGAGGGTGGAGAGCATAATAAATACGTACAATGAATGAAAATGCCCTTTGGACAAACTTTTACTCAGGATGCTTACTCTGACCATTCCCTTTCACTCAACAGACTCTGAAGGGTTTGTTGTCAAAGTAAGAACTCTGGGTATTTCAGGAAGTCTCTAGAAAATATTATGCAGTTGACCCCATACAACAGATAATGTTTATTTTTTGCTTTAGATTTGGGAATGAAAATAATGCACCTAAAGAATCATTTAAAATATTATACTAGTACATGGTGGTTTGAACTCCTCAAAAGACTCCTTCGCTGTTTTACTCTGTGTGGTATTGTTGCAAGTAGGTGAAATGTTACTCACATTTCACAAAATTTCATGGCAAAAGCACAAAAATAATGTTTTCATTGACATCCAGAGATGATGGCTTGTTTAGAGCTATTGAATGTTGAATTTGGAGGTCATTATCTTCCAGCAGTCATAAGAACCTGATGAAAACAGTCATTCTCTGATGCCAACACACACACACACACACTACATTTCCATCTATTAGTATTATGGATCTGCAAGGAAGGGTGTGCTTGGATAGAACTCATAAAAAAACAATTACTTAAAGCGTGAAGTCTTTCATATCAATAGACACATTTGATGGTGGTGGTGGTGGTGGTGGTGGTGGTTTTTGTGCCATTGAGTTGCTTCCAACTTATAGGGACCCTATGTACAGCAGATTGAACCACCACCTGGTTCTGAGTCACCCTCAAAATTGTCATGCTTGAGTCAATGGTTACAGCCTCTGTGTCCTCTCATTGAGGGTCTTCCTCTTCCTCTTTTTTACTGCTCCTCACTGAAGGGTTTCTCCTGATAAGATGTCCAAGGAATGGAAGATGCCTCTAAGGCTCTTTAGAATATTCTGGCTGTGCTTTTTTCCTTTTTAAATTTCTTGAATACTGCCTTCTGGAGCCTTGATTATGAATCCAAGCAATGCAAAATTCTTGACAACTTCAATCTTTTCTCCATTTCTTCTGATGTTATCTAGTGGTCCAGTTGTGAGGACTTTTGTTTTCCTTACATTGAGTGGTAGTCCATATGGAATGTCACATTCCTTGGTTTTTATCAGAAAGTGCTACAAATCCTCCCCGGTTTCAACAAACAAGGTTGTGTCATTTGCATATCATAGATTGTTAATAAGCTTTCCTCTAGGTCTGATGCTATGCTTTTCTTCATACAGTCAACTTTCCTGATTATTTGCTCAGCATACAGATTAAGTAGGGTAAAAAGATAGAGCAAAACCCTGACTCATGCCTTTCCTGATTTTGCACCATGCAGTATTCTCTTGTTCTGTTCAATCAACTGGTTCTTGGTCCATGTAAAGATTCTGCATGAGCACAATGAAGTGTTCTGGAGTTCCAATTCTTCTTGATGTTAATTATAGTTGGTCAGCAGTTTGAATCCACCAGTTGCTCTGCAGGAGAGAGAGGAAACTTTCTACTCCTCTGAAGAGTTAAAATCTTGCCAGTCCACAGGGAGCAATTCTACTTTGTCCTATGAGTCATTATGGGTTGGAGTAAATTGGATGGTAGTGATTAAGAACATTTGGTTAATAATAAAAAATTCAAGTCACAGACAATTTTTATTGTGGGAAATTAAGCACATTTCAAATTACATATGATCACTAAGCTTATATAATTACACTATAAAATCCACTCTGGGTGGACTTGAACTTCCAACCTTAGAAGGTAACTGAGTACGTTCACCATTTGCAACATCCAGGGACATGCATTAAAAAAACCCCAAATTCCAAACCAGTGCTGTCAATTATAGAGACCCTGTAGTACAGTATAGTACTGTCCTATATGGTTTCCAAGGCTGTAATCTTTATAAAAGCATGCTGCCACATCTTTCCTCCAGGAGAGGAGCAATACCTTATGTCACTTGACTTCTTGACTACTGCTTCCTTGAATCTTGACTACGGATCCAAGTAAAATGAAATCTGTGACAATTTTTAATCTCTTCTCCATTTAGCATAATGTTGTCTATTGGTACAGTTGTGAGATTTTTTTTCTTTACATTGAGTTACAACTCATACTGATGGCTGAAATCTTGGATTTTTCTCAGCAAATGCTTCAAGTCCTTCTCACTTTCAGCAAGCAAGTTTGCATTATCTGCACATTGAAGGTTATTAATAAGCCTTCTTCTAAATCTAGTGCCATATTTTTCATATGCTCCAATTACTCAGTGACATTGCTGGTATTTGAAGTATAAATGACATAGATCCTAGCATCACAGCAACATGCAAACCGCCCCCCCCCCAATAACAGCAAACTGATACTTCATTAGATTTCAGCTGATAAAGTCACAATTTGCATAAACCAGGTGTGAATTCACAAAATGTGTTCCTACTGATGAACAGAATCGTTTGGATGTATTTGAATCAGAATTCTTGCCATACTGGTTTAATACCTGTTTGATTAAGGAATAATCATTTTGCAATTTGGACTGCCAATGCTCTATTTGGTCAAAGGAAGAGGAACAGGCCTGTAGACCTTGTTGTGTTTCTTTCAATAATGGAAAACTCTAGAATGGTATACTCAATCTTTAATGTGAATGGGATCACTTGGGGGTGGTGATGTGGGGAGTTCTTACTAAAATGTAGATTCTGATTTAGTGAATTTGGACTGGAGTCCAAGAAACTGCATTTCGAATAGACTCAGGTGGAAGGGTATGGGAACAGATGCTTGTCCTTGGATATTAGGATAAAGAGTTGAGGGAATTCATGGGATATTCTATGATGCATTTAAACTACAGCAATGACCAAATTTGTTGCCCTTGTTTTTGTTTCGACATGCATTCCTGAAAATGCAAAGCACTGATGAAAACTCTCTAAGGTAACACACATTTACTTTTCTCTGTTACCCAAAAAATCAACAAAATGAAACCAGTAGCTGTTGAGTGCATTCTGACTCCAGATGATCCATGCATGGCACAGTTCTACCTGTGCTTCATAAGACTCTTAGTAACTTTCATCTTTTGGAAGCACAGTATATATAAAGGTATATATGCATATACTTTTTTATTGTGAATTAGGTGGAAATTTATAGAACAAATAATTAGCTAATACATTCAACAACTTATTAAGTCTCTCTTTGTCTTGCCCTGTTTCCATAGTTTTTCTCTCCCATCTCCCTCTGGGTCAAGATTCCTTTCCCTTTCATACAAAGAACACCTATCTACCCTTTAGCGGGTGCCTTCCCCTTCCTTTCCCTCCCACCCTTCATAAACTTCTAAGACTTTTAGTATGAAAACCCTTTCTTGATTTTTTTGATAACAGTTTTCCCTTTTATTTTTGATGACTTACACTAACATATGTCCTCCAGGTTTATCCAAGTCATGAAAGAAAAACCAGTATATTGCCAAATCTCTCTTCTGCCAACCTCTGTCTGCCTTTCAGGTATTACCTTTCAAATTATAGCTTAGCACTTAACCTTTTGCACCTGCTTAGAGGTCTCTCTTTTATCTGTCATCTTCAAATACAAAGAAGAGAAAATCTCCTGTTTATTGAGATGTATGTCTATTTATTTTTATTTAGATTCTCTAAATTTCTCATAGATACGTGTATATACTTGTCTACCTGCATTGATAGCTAATATCTGGAGAGCACAACCTTTGAATGAGAAATGAGAACATGACTTAACATTCTAAAACATTTTATTCCCACTTCCTTTTTCTAAGTTTGCACTGAAAGAATAAACAATAGTAGCACCACCAACAGAAACAACAAAATCCTCTTATGCTTCCTTGGGATGCACTTGATCTTGTTTTAAGGTCTAAAAATAACACCCCTAAACAACCCCCACAACAAACAAACACACAAACAATCAAGCCAAACCAAACCAAACCAAACTAAACCAAACCAAACTCAATGCCACTGAATCAACTTCGACTTATTGTGATTCTATAGGAGAGCGTACAACTACCCCTGTGAGTTTCTGAGGTTGTAAATCTTTAAGGGAGCACAAAATCCCATCTTTCTTCCTTGGAGAGGCCAGTAATTTCAAACTGCTGAACTTACAGTTAGCAACCCAATGTGTAAAATTTATAGGGCGCTGATTCACTAGCCACTTTATCCAAGAGTAAACTAGCTGCTTGTATTTTAACTTTTGTCTTATTTCCAAGTTTGTGTCTGTCCATTTTTTTTCTTTTTTTTTGTGTGTGGCATCACTGCATTGGTGGAAGTAGGAAGCCCAGCCTTGCTCCTGGAGGGCTGCTGCTGGATTTGAACCGTCAACTTTGTGGACCGTAGTCCCTGTCTGTCCATTTTTAATGGTTAACTGGATACTCAGAATGAGGCTGAAAATTCCTGCCCTTTAGTTTTTCTGTATGACCATCAGCAAACAGGTCTAACATCTCTACTAATGGGGGGCTTGGATGTGGTATGGTTTGATCCAGCACTCTCCTGCATGTGTCTTCTCAAGCTTTTGTCTCTCTTTCTCATAGCTATCTATTCATCATCTATCTAACATCTCTCTTTTATATGATATTGCATCTTTATTTATTATCAAACATTTACTCATTCAGAGTTGGCTCTTGATCCATATATAAAAATAGATTATAGGAAGAGGTTATAAAAGTTCATGGGAAAATGGGATTGAAAAATAGTGGGGAAAAAAGAGGAGTTGGTACCAAGGGCTCAAACAGTAACTACATGTTTAGAAAATGATCACGGCAATGTATGAACAAATAGCCTTGACACAATTGATGTATGGAATGTTATGAGTATTAGGATTGGTCACATGATGGGCACAGTGCATGCCTTCCCTTTTGAGTTCATGCTGTTAAATATTATCATATTTTGCTTTATTTTAATAAATATTTTAGAATACTAGTAAAAAAAGAGTATTTGGAACCCCCAATAAAATGATTTTAATAAGATAGTAGGGTTTTCCCATGAAAATTTTGAAGTCTTTTGTATTTGTAATACTTTTATAAGTTAGTCAATGGGAATATTAGGACTTTTACCTTTTTGTATAGTTAAAAGTTCTCAGTGTTTATGTCATAAAATAGGTCTGTTAGTTCTAACAGTCTGATTAGAAAGTTATATTAAAAGCTGTGACTTTCATGATAACACTTGTCATTTATCAAATACCTTCTATGTCCCAGGAACAATGATAATTGTATTTGTTATATAATTTAATACTCACATTAGTAATACGAACTGGATGAGCTGGGTATCTTTATCTTTCACTGCTCTCCAATTAACCTTTTGGAAACAAAGAGAAAACCGAAAGAAAAGAACAGAAAAGATGAAGAAACCACCCAAGTCACACAACTAGAAATAGTTAAAGAAATGGAAAAGAAAAGGAAGGCAAATTTAGGATTGTTTGTTGCACATGTTAATGATTCAATGAGTTGTTTCTTTCCTAGTACCTTTATGTCTATGCTATGTTTTTCCTTTATAAGTGTAATTCCAAGGTATCGCCTTTATGTGGCAATGTCGCTTTTAAAAGCATTACATGGACATAGACTAGAAGCACGAAGACCCTAGTTCTATCTGGTTTTGTCAGAAAATGGATGCATATTTTGGAAAGTGCTTAGTCATTTTACTTCCTGTGGTTTCATTTCTCTCTGTCATAAAGAAATTGAACTAAGAATTAGTTTATTTTAATCTCCGTCATTCTAGTAGTTTACAGATGACGTGTTGGTAAGGAACTGGGATTTCGTCTGCATACATTTTTCTCTTGAAGTGTCTTTATTATTGACCCTGGTTTTCCTGTAAGGTCAAGAATTTTCTCTCTAATAACTTTCCACCTGTCCTATCTTTCTGTGCTCCCAAGTTTCTTGTTGATGAATCCATTCGAATCATTTATATCCCAGAAGGCACACCATGAATTCATTGTAATTTGAAAACATTTTTTGAAAAATTGACCCAACACATGTACCATTTCCCTGGTCAGCTGCCAAGACTAGCTATATCCTTGGTTTTCTATCAAGCTAACAGAGCTGCAAATTAAGTAAAGTGACTGCTTCAACCCGGGGAGGCTGAACTTAGAAGACATTTTATCAAAATAAATTATCTAAATTAAATAATTCTGGATCCTATTTAGCTTAATTATAGGTAACAGGTTTAGAGGAGACTCAGCTGGTCCTGGGAAGTCTAACTCCCCTCCTGGGCTCTAACGAACCCTTGGACAGCACTATCACTCACTTCAAGCTGTGACATTGCAATATAGAGAGATCTGTTTTCAACAAAGTACATTTGGGCTACTCAGCAAAGCAGAATGAAAGGTTCATCACAGTTCCAAATTCCTATTTGGGAATGTTCCTTCTTATTTGGATGTTATCCTTGATTTCACCCTTTGCTTGGGCTTTTTTTTTGACTATCTCTACCCTCTCTAATGGTAAAGATTGATAGATCAGGCCAAGTTGTGTTCATTGAAATAATGAACAGATGAATGCGCCAGAGCGCTAAAGAACTCATAACCATAGCTACCATTTAGTGCACATTTACAATGCTCCAAGAATGGTGCCAAAACACATCAAATGCATGTTCTCATTTAACTCTTAATTTGTGAATGAGAACATTCAAGCAAAGCAGGTCATGTCATTTCTATCTAAAAGGTAACACAGAAACAGCAAAGCTGGAATTTGGTTTCATGCATGCATAACTGCAAAGCTCATACTTCTTGCTCCTATATTGGTTCAACCTGTCTAAAAGAAATACAGAATTTCCGAGCTATAGTTTTTCTTAAGAGTTCAAGGACTGAATCCTACAAGAATTAAACACTGCAAAATACCATAGTGCAGTTCTTCTTCTTCATCTAGATTTTTACTTTTATAAGTGAGTTTGCACTTACATTAAAATTTTCTGACTTGGTGAATGAGGGAGAGGGTGGATTGGGGATCCAAAGTCCATCTGTAGACAACTGGACATCCCCTTAAAGAAGAATCATGGGGGGAGTGACAAGAATATACTTTGGGGCCAGGGTATTGGCACCCCATCTAACTCAACTAGGGGTCACTCTAGGAGGTCAACAACAGACCTTGCACTTTATACACGTTCTTATATTGCTATTATTTTATTATTATTTTTATTATTCTGTTACATATTGTACAGTACATTGAGGGGGTTTCTTGTGGTTGTTATCATTGTTTTATTTGCTTAAGTCGCTCCATTTTAGGAGACCTTTCTTGTACATATTGCTACCTCTACAGGTCTATCTAGACAAGATAGACTGGACAAAGAGGTTGGAGGTAAAAATGACAAGTCTGATGGCTCTAGGGTAGGGGACATTGAAGAGGGGGAGGAGGGGGAAAGGCGGTGATGTTGACCAGCCCAGGAAAAAGGGAATAACAATTGATATAAATGCAGGGACAAGGTGGGTGAGAGAAGGCCAATAGGGATTGATTAAGATGTAACAAAGAAAAAATACTGAAACCCAAAGGGAGAGTGAGCATGATAGTGGGACAAGAGGGAAGCAAATGGAAATAGAGGAAGGAACTGGGGGATAATGAACATTTATAGAGGTTCAAATACAGGGATGTACATAGGGGCATATATTTATAAGTGAGGATGGGGAAAGAGATTAATGTGTATACTTATAGGGTTAGT